>NDGM011174767.1:0-20791 GCA_002564305.1 Octomys mimax | reverse complement strand
GGGGGAGAGAGCCAGAGAGCAGACAGCAGGTGGAATGAGCAGCTGACTTGAGGTTAGGTGTCAGGCTTCCCTCCTCCCAGGCAAGGCAGTACTCATCAATATTTTATTTAACCACCCCCGGGGTGCACGGAGCCTCAGAATAGTCCAGGTGTGGTGTCACATGCCTGTAATCCCAGCGCTGGGGAGGCTGAAAACAAGAAGATCACTGGGAGTCTGATCGATGTAGTGAGACCCAGTACCAAATACATAAATGGAAAAAAAGCATCCATTGGGGTTAGTTTCGGTCTCTTCAGCCTTGATTGCTGTTTGAAACAAGCATCATCTCCCTTTACATCTCTCTGATTCTCACACAAGCATAAAAGTAGTTCATGTCTCGAAAAGAAAAAATAAAAAACACTCATTCTGCAGAAGCAGAAACAAATCTATGCAGCTAGTTATAGGATAATCCAGAGGACATAATGGTGCCTTTCCTACTTCGTTGTATTTGTCATGTCTTTCCCACATTTGACCCCCAAGTGTTTGAGAAGTATGTGAATATACCCTAGTGAAAGCACTGAATCTTAATTATGTTAATTAGGAAGTGTTCCAATGAATTCTTGGAATAATAAATGCCACATGGCCAGTCTTAGAAACTAGTTCCATGTCATCCCCTTAGTAGTTTCACGGGCTCAGTTTTCTCCCTCAGAGAACGCTGGTTTCTGATGACCCTGTATCTCCCATTCCCTGAGTATTACTCTCCCTTAGGCTACATCCTCCATCTGTAGCCAGGCCTTGCCCTGGCATAATATTGTGTGAGTCTGAGTCACTGGGAGGGGCTGGGGCAGCCTGGGAAGAGCAGCCTGGGAGAGGAGGCATCCCAGGATGAAGCAAGCCGGCCCACGGCAGCTTTTCCAATAGTGTTAAAGTGGAGGGCCCGAGTCAGCACAAATCAGTGTCTTGCCTTCCAGGAATGTGTTGGCCTGGTGTCCCAGGGACACGCTCAGGAAGGAACAGTCAGGAGGAAGTGGATCTTGGTGCCAAAACACGGTGGACTTCCAATACCATTAGCAGAGGCTGAGACCCTCGGTTATGGATGTGATCCTGCAGCAGAGAGAGTGCCGAGAGTGGACCGTAATCTGTGTCGTAGGTCTGTGAGTGGAGGGTTCTCTAAAGCTGCCTTTTCCACATACATTTAATTGGCTCCTTCAAAGCTGAAAAAGAACAAAACAAGGGGAAACGCAGTGCCTGGGAAGGGATTCGAGAGATCAGCAACAACATCCAGGGATTCTTGGCAGTAGAATTCATTTACAACCAAAAAAAAGATGCATGGGATTAAAAAGAAAGAGTAGCTTTCATGTGAAGCCATCAGCACTGAGAAGATTCAACCCCAGCAGCAGCAAGACCTTCCAAGTTGAAACAGTAAATAATTTGATTGCGATAAAGATTAATTGCCAAAATCATAGGAGTCAGTCAGAAGCACCAGAGAGCATCAATCTCCCAAGATTAATAATGGTAAAAGACAACGCTGCGATAATCAGTTTCAAAGTGATGGATCACGGGAGAGTTTAATGAGGGGATTTCAGGAGGGGAATTTCAATAGATGAGACTGGGCTTGGGAAAAGCGCACACCACGACTGAGCCTGAACGTGGGCTGCCTGCCTAGAGGACACGGGCGGAAATACCATTTCCCTGTCTTTGTGCTAAATGCTAAACTATCACAGAAATTGGTGTCAAGAGGTGGAATGGGATCTGCTGCAGCAAAACGTGACCGGCGCAAGGGAGCCGTGCGCTTCGCAAGGCAGGAGAGCTGAGCTAAGAGAACAGAATTGGGTCTTAATGCACTCAAGGCGACCAAGCGTCATTGATCACTGTCGAGCTGGTACACACACTGATGTCGTTTACGGTATTGTGTCACATGTGAGAATGGAGGGGGCACTGTCCTCCACGTCCGTCTCTCCGCACGTGCGGGTGGGCATCCCACCTTTCTCGCCGGAAGCGCTGCGCTAGTGCAGGGAAGGGAGTCATAAGTGAGCCGTGCTCCTGGACCTCAGAAGAAGGACTGTTTCAGGGACCTTGGGGCCCGGTGTGGCAAGAATAACCCACGCTTTAGATCATGGAGCTCAGGCACATACTGGGGTTTCTGTCTGTTTTGTTTTGGTACCAGGAATGGAACTCAGGACCTTGCACTTGCCAGGATGGAAACTTGTATTTTGTAAGGTTTTCTTGGTAAGATTTTTTTTTCTCACCAGGTGCATGTCATGTTGTGAACAAAAACTGCCACAATCCCCTGGTACCCTGAACTGCAGGAATTGGGCCTACAACCCAGAACTGCAACAGGCTCTAGGTGTATCTTGGGTTTTGATCTCATCGTATAGAACCTTGATGCTATGATATTGTAAGTGAAGGATGGCTGACCGTCGGCCAAGTTTTTGCCAGACTGAGAAATTTCTCTTTGCTTGACACAATTGTTTTTTCTCTTACTCCTGAGATACCAGGTAACTGAATCGGATCTTCGGGGACCCCTGGACTCAAGCCTCTGCCCTAGGAGGCCCTAGTAACACTACCTCTCCTGCTGGTAGCAGGGCTGTGGCAAGTGCCTGCATGTGTTTCCTCATCTGCCAAGTGGAGGGACTGCTAATTCTCAGTTCATTGAGTTGGGAAGCTCCAGTAGAACAAGGTGAGTCCATTCTTCACACAGCGCCCGGCAGGCCACAGTACCTAGAAATCCTAAGTGATGTCATGCCATGAGGCAATAGCCACCTCACGAATAACGTTACCATCACACAGAAAGTAAAAGAGAGTAGAGAGTAAAGGGAACAAGCTGTTTCTGCAAAGAAGGGTGGGACCAGAACTCAGATTAAAATGAGAAAACTTTAGCAAGGTAGAGATAGAGATGTAAGGGTTGCCTGAGTGGAAATAAAGTTTTCCATACTCAAAAGAGGTTCCAAAGATGGAGAAATGCTGAGCGGCCAAGGAGGAAAGCATGAAAATTTACAGCAAGTTGGAAAAATGGCAAGAACTTTAACGTGGTGAAAGTATTTCATAGTTCAGAAGGTGCAGCGCGAAAAGCTGCTTTGTTGTTGTTGCTGCTGCTATCATTAATTTGGCACACTGTCTCACTATGCAGCTTGGACTCGTAACGATCCTCCTGTCTCAGCCTCCCCAGCGCTGGGATTACAGGCATACACCATCACACCCAGATTTGGTGGCCGGCACAACAGGAACCCAGGTCCTTGTGCTTGCCAGGCAGATACTTAGATCACTGAGGTAACGCCCCAGCCCAGGAAAAGATGTTTTAGACAAGACAGCAAAAAGTTTAAACATAATGCAAGAGAATCTTGAGAAAACCAAGCCTGTAGCTGGAGGAAATGACTTGAGAGAGAGAGAGAGAGAGAGAGAGAGAGAGAGAGTTATGAAAGATGTAGAGGTATTGTTAAAGAAAAAATAAAATACATGAAAGAAATTTTGCTGTTGCATAAAATTAGGTTCTGATGTGTGCTGTATGTCATTGTCACTTTTCTCATCATGGGGAAAAAAACCAGCCACAGTTAAAGGAAGAGAAGCTTATTGTGGAAGTTACAGCCCTTGCGTGGATGTGGTCTGCAGCTGTGGGTGGGGCAAAGCTGCCCCATTCATGGCGCGCAGGAAGCAGAGAACTGAAAGAGGAAATGCCTTCCCTGGCCACCGCCCAGCACGCACACCTTCTGAGCGGACCATGCCCCCTCACAGCAGGCGAGCTACAGAGCCCACAATCCATCGCTTTTCAAAAGCCAGGCCCTGTGAGTGTGTGATGTTTTGGAGGGACATCTAGACATAAACCACAACACTTTATACAGTCCTATTCCTCCAAACAAAACTATATTTAGCAGAAAGCATAGCAAAATCAAATTTCTTGAATTATGGACATTGGTCCAAAAGACCATCTTGTCGCAGACAATTTGGTCTACACTATTTGTAACATCAACCAGTGTTACCGAGCCCTAAGTACCATGCAGCCCATGCCCGCTGCATCAGGCTGCAGGCTATGAGAATTGCATCAACTGAGTGTGGCATGCCGTAGGTATTTTATAGCATGTGTTGATTTAAAAAGCAAAAGCAAAGCAAAACAAAACCAGAGGCCCTGACCAGGAATGGCGGTGCTTGTGTAACCCCAGATGCTTGGGAGGCCGAGGGAGGAGGCTTACAAGTTCAAGGGCAGCCTGGGCAATTTAGGGAAACTGTGTCTCAAGATAAAATAAATACATATATAAATAAATAAGTAAATAGCTGGGAAAATAAATCAACATTCCCTAGGGTCAATCCCTAGGACTTCAGAAACAAAAACCAAATGAGGAAGATACCAGAGGTTCGAGCCAATCCCCCGCCAAGGGCACACACCCGGGAAGTGGGGTCTTCAGGTGTGACCTGACTCCCTCTGTCCTCTCCTGCCCTCTCTCAGGAAATCCAGCAGCGGCAGTTCATGCTGAGCAGAGCTGCAGCAACTTCAGACTCCCACTGGCTTCCATTCTATTCGCATTGGGCAAATTACATTGTAAATTAATCCTGTTGGAGCGTTCAAGTCTTCCTTCCCCGAAAGCGATAAAGAACCGCTGTGGTCGCAAGGCCTCCACAGAAAGGACCTTCAGAGAAATGTCCAGAGGCCTTGATTACATTTGCTTTTTAATTAATCTAAAGTGTTAATTTCCAGCTGGAGGAAAGTTAATTTTTCCTTTTGTTAATCTAATGGCCATGGGCAATACTTGTACTATTGCAGCAAAAGTTTGGAATGACTGTCAGCTCCCTGGTGCTACAATAAATGCGGTGGCAAATAAAACAGCTTCCCTGGAAGGCACATGAATTTAAATAATTTCTGCAGATGGTATCTACTTCTCTCAGGGAAAAGGAAAAAAAAAAGGCTAATTCTGACCTAATCAGGCCACCCTAACATAGAAGCCAATCCATGCTTTTGAGCTTTCATATTCCTTTTCTGAGAAATGAAAAGGAGAAGGAAATAAGACATAAGAAAGAAAAGCAAAACCAATTTCTTCTGAAAGCAGTGAAGCACTACAAATTTGGGGTGTGTGAAAGTGACGTTCTCCCTTCTCTGGGGTGCTATCCTATTCCTGAATCTTCTTCTTTGTTCCCAATTATACAGCTACTTTATAGGTTCAATTTTTTGTGTGTGTGTATTTTAGGGAAGGGTCTTCAAGGTATTCAGGGTCTCACTACTAAATCCGACTCATAGTGATCCCCCTGTTTACAGCCTCCCAAGAGCTGGGATTACAGGTGGGCGCCACCATGCCCAATCTCAATTGTTGTCTCAGAGCGCCCCGGGGGCGGGGCCTGCATAGCAGGCCTGGGAATCAAGCTCCTGCACCTGCTTGCAGGCACTTTAATCCACTGAGCTATTTGGTCAACCTTCAGATTTTTTTCTTCCTACAACTAAGACTGCAATTTGGAGAAAGAATCAAATTTCCAGGCCCTTGATGCTTCTGAAGGAAATTCAGAGTATGTCACACTTGTATGTGCAGTAGTCGAGGTGGGTCTGGAAATGCTCACTGTGTGCAGCCACGGTGCTCAAAGCTCGTGGGTGACATGCCAGGAGCAGGTGCTTCTGACTGCAGTTTTTGCTTTAAAAGACAGGAAGGACATTGAAGATGTCCTAGTGATGGCAAGCAAGCATGGGTGCAGGAAGCCGAAGTATGGAACTTAAGAAGGTTCTGAGATCACAATACCAACCAAAGGTGCCTGAGTTTGGCCTTGACTCGAGACTTGGGGAGAGCTGGTCTTACTGACATCACCATCTGTCCTTTCCAAATACTGCCTGACCAGGTCTCATATTTTCTGCACCACATCCTTTCACATGCCAAGTCCAGTCATTTGGCAGGAGCTAAGAGTCGTCCAGAGCATCGTGTTTGTAAGAGATTGGAAGATGCAGTGTGCAAGGGTCACCTGACCTTAGTGATCATCCTGCAGGCATTCAGTAATGACAAGTGGAGGGGGTACTGAGGTCAAGGTACAAGTGATCTGCCATCCACACACCACTTGATCATTTCCTAGCTTGCCAGTGATAACAAGGGTTTACCTGCCAAGTGTAGTGACACATGCCTTTAACTCCTGACCTCTAAGAAGCTAAAGGCAGGAAGATCTCAAGTTTGAGCCCAGCCTGGGGAACCTAGCAACTTAAAGAGACTGGTCCCTTTAAAAAGTTTAAAAGAAGCAGTGTAGAAGGCTTGGAAGGCAGTTTAGTGTGAAAGCCCTGGGTTCAATCCCTAGTACTATCCCCCTCAAAACAGAGGGCTTTAGTCCTGAAGGCAATCTTAACTCTTAAAATATCACCTGGCCCGTGAATCTACTTCAAAAAAATTGAGAGACAGCATCAGTGGTCCTTTAATGAAGTTCCACGAATTTTACTTTCCTGCAAAGCATTACTTGCCAAAGAAAACTTTCCTGCTACAAACCCTTCTCTGTCAAAGCCTTTGCTTTGTAGAGAAGGAGCTTCAAAGTGTGAAGTTGGCCATGAGTTTAGAAGAACTACATAGTCCACTCTGTGTAGAAAACTAGGGAAAGGTGCACAGGCACCAAGGGGTTACACCTTGTTCATAGAAAATTCTATCCTGATGTGAGTTAGAAACAGATGCAATGAATTCAGCCCATCTACTCTTTAATGGCTTGCATTATTAAAAACATTACTTATACTATTTTGCATGACAAAGAACATGAGTAATAATTTTGATAATAACTTTGTCTTTCATACACAAAGGAGCTCAGTGTGAAAGTTTTTAAAATAATATCTTTGGGGCAAAACTGCAGATTAGCGACACACTGGGAGATGAGCTATTCGACTGAGTGAGAGCAGTGCAGTACTTTTAATTTTTTTAATTTTGAAATTGGAATCCCAACAGAAAGCTGGAAGAAGAATGCTTAAACAGTCATGCCCATTAGAATATTTAGTCTTCAGAACAAGATGTCAAACTCTTGGTTAGAATATATATATTTTTTTTCTATGAAAGACACATTAACTTTAATTCCCCTCCAAACACTCCGCCTCGCTCCGAACATACCCACCTTGCTTGGACCCACTATCCCACTGTTCTTCCTGAAGCAGCTCTGAAAGGCCTCTTTCACAATTATTTTTACGAGACGTGATTAAAGCATGACACACGCTGCTGCTAAGCACCGTGCTGTGGAGACGGTGTGATGCGGCCTCATCCCCATCATTAGCCAGACTTGGTACCGTGTAACTTCCATGACTTCTACAGATCATTATGAAAGGTGAAACATTTTGAATAGATTCAGGTCACTGAGACAACCAGGATGGCACAGGGGTTTAAGCTTTGAGGTCTATCTTCTCTAGAATCTTTTCGGCAAGAAGCAACTGGCTTTCATCCACCAAATATTTCTTAAGCATCTACATGCTTGATGTTGATTTTAAGAGTACAAGAATGAAGCAGAGAAGGGTCCCCGTCCACACAGAACATCTATTGTACCTCAAGGAGTTAGACATTGAATAGTAACTATGAATACACGGGAATATGGTGTATGTTAAAGACAAATGCTACCGAAACAGGTAAGGGTGGTCATGATATGTCTCCTCGAGCAGGAGATGTCTAATGCAAGACTTGAAGGGAAAAAGGGAATACTCTTGTTTGGATAATGAATGCTCCCCAGAGCCCACGTGTGAAAGACGTGATCCCCGGGTGACTCTCCTTAGAGGTGGTGGGACTGTAGGAGGTAGGCCTAGTAGATCCTTGCGTCATTTGGATGTGTGCCTGGGTAGAACTGTGGGGCCTGGGCTCGTTCTTGGCCATAATTCCAGGAGTTTATTCCACCACACACTGCCATTTTCAATCACCATGTCATGAGAGGGCTGAATGCAGTGCAGGCAGCTAGCCACAGGCTGGAGCTCCCCAAAATGAGCCAGCACAAACCCGTAAACTTATCCATAAGTTTGTTGCCTCGGATGTTTCATTGCAGTCGCAGAAGCCCATTAGAGGAGTAGCTGCAGCCCACTGCAGTCCATGTGAAGGTCGTAGTCAAGAAGGTTGGGTGTGGGAAGCATCTGGAAGCTTGGGGAGATAGAGAGTTTCACCTTACATACCTTGGGGTCAAGATCTCAGCAAGACAAGAGACGACAGGAGACCTGGACACACAGATCCAGAGTGTAGAGCGGAGAATCAGGCTGGAAAAATAAATGCGCTTATCCTCAGCATATGAAGGACATTTAGGTGCTGGGGAGATAGCTCAGTGGCCTAAGCACCTGTCTGGCAAGCCGAAGGACCCAAGTTTTATCCCCAGTACCACATGCCTTGCTGGCCCCGGAACCCTGGACATACCATGCTGGCCACCAAAACCAGGCATGGTAGCCTATAATCGCAGTGCTGGGGAGGCTGAGACAGGAAGAACACTATGAGTTCAAGCTATGTAGTGAGACCCTGTACCAAATAAATAAATAAATAAATAAAGTACATTTAGTGGCACAAGGCTACATGAGATCCCTAAGAAAATAAGTGACAACGGGGAAGCAAGCAGAATGCAGGACTACATCCTGGGGCTTTTCAACATTTCCAGCCAAAAAAGGGAGGTGAACAGTAAAGAGGATGGCACAGACAGAAAGAAAACCAAGCGCTTGTGCTGACCCAGTGCCTTGCTGCAGGAAGTATACTAAGGAAGAAGAGACCATCAGTGGTACAAGCGACTGCTGTTGATGTTTTTACTGCACTGCATATGCTGGCCATCACAGGATTTTCTACACTTAAATTAAATGAATTAAAGCTGTGAAGCTTCCTACATGAAAGCTAGAGGTTTCGTATCCCTCTAAGAAACCCTTGATGGCCTAATCCACATTCCCACTGCACAGAAGCAGTGGGAATTTATGAGCTTCCCAGTAAACTAGGGCAGGGATCCTCCGTGCCTGGGCCATGGACAGACCAGAGCTCTGTTCGCAGTCACAGTCCCTCTCCAAACATAATCTTCCATGCAGTCAGTCTCTGGGGTCAAACAAGTTGGCGACTGCCACAGTAGGGCAGCCCACAGTCCGGCAGTGGGTGTGAAGGACTCCCACCTAACCAGCCTCTCCTATCCACCTGACCTATCTGGCTGAGGAAACATCCTAGTTGTGGTTTCTCTTCTATAAAGTTTTTCAAAACAGTAACAGATTCCAAAGCTTCTGAAGGCTCTACAAGGATCCACATCGGTATCTGAAATACATCTTTTGAATAGTTTGTTGATGAATCTTGGCCTAGAAATCCTACATCTTACCATGACAGATTTCCTCTAGCCCAGCAGGAGACACAGACTCCAGGAGATGTCAAGAAGTGTTAAACGGCCCAAAAGATTTCATGTTTAAATAAGTGTAAGAGACTCTAAATTATGCTGCTTCTTTCTCTTTTCATTTTCCATGAGCCAGAGGTTTCAAATGCTAGTAAGAACTAGAACTCTTTCAGAATTGCATTCTATGCAGTCTTTCTCTGTTGGACAAGGGATAGTTTTCTGGTGGGCAGGACACCTTGTTATAGGAAGCTAAGTTAGGAGAAATGTTATGGGTATTCAGACAGGGCTGGACCCTCAGAAGGAGCCAGTATGGAAGACAAACCTTACAGCTGTGAGAGAGATACACACTCTCCTTGTGACTAGACCTCAAAACAAAAAATCAAACAAATGCATACCTCCCTAAGGATAAGCATCCAGGATTGATGTTCTAAATAGCTCTCTGTCACCTTGAGGAAGTCAGGAAGAGTCACTAAGCCAGCCCCCTTGAGGAAAAGCTCCTGTTCTGTATTCATGGGCACTTGCTACCTGACTTGCTTCACCACTTGATCCCAATTTAATCAATTTTACCTAAGCAATTGTGCTTGAAATTTTATTGCTTGACCATAGTTTTGCTCCACCTCATGCCCACCTAGTGAGTTCCCATGTTTTTCACCTTAGACCCACCTCAGCTCATGGTTTTGCTCTATAAAGCCCCTAGAAAAGGCAGGGTCCTGGCTAACCACTCGGGTCCCCTTCTGTCCCTTTCTTGAACAGAAGATTTCTTCCCCCAATAAATATATTCTGCTCTTAACCTCTATTGTTCCTATTTGTTCTTTGGTTTTAGAGAGCACAAACTGGCCCAGGTATCTTTCAAGTTGAGAACTTCTTCCCCCATATCAATCTTGAGAGATAAGAGAGGCACAGGACATCCAGGGAATGGCCATGCTGGACTGGACATCCACAAGGGCTGGAACCATGCATTATAGGCAGATGTCATTGCAATAAACAGCAGCAATGTTCAACCATTTACGGTGCGGAATTACAAACTGGTGAGGCTGGACATAGCTCCTGGCACAGCTAGTGGATGCCAGCTTCCTCTCCAACCCGGATTGTAGCCAGTGAAGCACGTCCTTAGGACCTGCACAGAACTGATTCCCTAGCCGCAGGCCGCAGGGCAGTCCCCCCAGCAGCACGAGGTGGAGCCCTTCATCGGCAGCCTGGGTCCTGCCTGTTCCACTGGTGCCACTTACACATGGGAGGGACTTGCTGCAAAGCCCTGGACTCATGGAGCTGGTCACGTTCCGAGTGCACACCCCTTCCTGCACCCCCAGGCCCACCTCTCTGCTCCTTGTCCTGTGAATGCTCATCACAGCACTGCTTGGTCCCACAGCTGATCTTGCAATGAATTGAGAGCTGATCTCTGGCCGCAGTTGACGGGGCTCAGCAACAGGCATCTGGTTTGCCAGCTTCCAAGGATGGCCGTTTCACTCCACTCCCAGAGGCTGGAGCTTAAGCCAAATGCACTGTGAGGACAAAACGCCAACAAAGGCACATCCCAAACATCTGCTCCTCTGTCTTGTCACTCTTGCCTCATTTTCAAACAGCTTCCATTTGCTCAGCACTCTGTGTGTCATGCATTTAACTTCCGCAGTCACTTTAGGATGTGGATGTTATCTTTTATTTTACAGGTGAGAAAACCAAGGTTTAGAAAAACTTTAGCCACACAAGCCAACGGTGGACAGTCAGTAGCCAGGCTCAGGTTGCTACTACCAACTTGACTCAATGCCAAACTCTTGTTTAACGAGTAATTCCCAAGTAGGCTAGAAGAGGCTCCTGAATCAGCTGAGAGGCTTTAGAGAGATGCCTGCCCACACTCCCCCAGGGGATCTTCGTGCATGACTCCCTACCTGGGCCTGCGCATGGTAAACATAGCATACCATATCCATTCAGCAACAGATTTCGAAATTTGTGGTGTAAGATTTATTCCCAAATGGGGGCCAGGGAGACAGCTCAGTAGAATAAGTGCTTGCCTGGCAAGCACAAGGTCCTGAGTTCACTTCCCGGTATCACACACACACACACACACACACACACACACACACACGAAGATTTATTCCCAAATGGGCCAGGCAGATAGCTCAGCCGATCAAAGCACCTGCTTAAGCAGACGCTAGCACTGGGGTTCAATTCCCAGAGTGCCGTGCTGGTCCCGCCCTCTGGGCTCTCTGAGATGATGAATGAGACTGGGCATGGTGACGCCTGCCTGTAATCCTAGCGTCTAAGAGACTGACAACAGGAGGATCACTACGAGTCTGATCTGTGTAGTGAGATCCTAAAGACCCTATACTAAATACATTTGTAAAAAAGATTTCTTTCCAAAATAAACAAACAAAAAAAGATTTGCTCCCCATAAAAAAGCCAATTTTCAGAGGCATCAGGCATTCAGATCCTATGTTTGTCGGGTCTCATTTGAGAATGAATAAAATGTGTTGGAGCTAGATAAAGGCAGTGGTGGCCCAACATTGTGGTTACCACCGAAGGTCACTGCTTGCATACCTGAGAACTGGTTCTTTTTATGTTATGTGACTCTTGCCTTCAAATACACACACACACAAGGACCAGGGAACTGAATTCAAACTTTATTTTGGAGAACTAATTCTGGTCTCAGCAAAGTTTCTGCTTCGTGGCAACCCTCCTGGGGAGCTGCTGGGCAGTCTCTGAGACTCAAGGTCAACAGCCGGTCTTCACTGCTGGCTGGTTCATTGCTGCTAGGGACACGGCTGCAGAGTCCACTTAAGTGGGGCGAGGGAAGAAGTGCCAGAGTGAATGCTCCTTAAGCCCAAGTTTTTAGAGCATTCAGTAGCTTTGTAGAAGTTGGAAGGGGAGCTGGCACAGCTCAGTCCCTAAAGTGAAATATAAAACTTTTGGCCAAATGTCTAAGGGCTCAAAATCTCCCACCAAAGTCGGAGCAATCGGCAATTCTCTTTCCGAGAATAGACACAGCCATGCCCCGCGTGGGCCTTGGCGTTCCCAAAGGGTGTTGTCTGCAGTCGCCCTGTAGCTCCTCCCCTTTCCTGCCTCAGTTTACCAAAGCACTGCCCGGCAGACTGTACCACTCCATCCCCCTGTGCGGCCCCTCGTGCAGCGCACACCCAGAAGCGCACACACACCTGGGTCTAGCGACAGGAACGTCTCGGGCCAGCCCCAGGGCCTGCGGTCCTGCCTCGCAGAGGGTCACCCAGGACCGGGACCATTTTTTCAGCTCTTCATAGTGCCTGATCCCCGAGGCCTGCAGCATCTTACAAAGTCCTTCACCTCGTGCGACGCACAGCTCAGATGGTTTCCAGCCTTACTCTCTTAACCCCCAGCGCTGCCTCCCCTCTCAGCTGAGCCCTGCTCAACCAGCTAAAACACCCTGGTACATAAAGGCGTTCCCTTCATTAGGCTCGCTAGGCTGCGTGCCCGAGTCCCTGCCCCTGACTCCTGCCTGGGCGTGCTGTTCAGGCGCGAGGGTGAGATGTGCGTTGTCATCTGCTACAGCCGGTGGCCAAGTGCTTGCGCTCGCGCTGTGTTCCCCAGGCCTTCCGAACGCAATTTCAGGCTCTGTGATGGCTTTACTTCACGCAAGGCCGGCCAGCCGAGCCGCTGGAACCAGGGCCACCGCGCAGGCCGCGTCAGCACTCTCCTCAGACTGTTTATGCTTCACAGAGATCAAAAAGCAAACCAAGAACGAGGGCGAATACCATGAAATGGGCCTGTACTTTAATTTCCTCTCTGAAGGTCAAGGATATATAATGAGGCCCAGGAAAGAGCAATCCAGTGGGGTAAAAATGCACATGAAAGGGGCCGCCCCTATATTAAGAGGGAAAGGATAGGGCAGTGGCCGTTTTAATGAGATCATTTCAGGCCGCTGGCCTCTGGTGCTAAAACCATCCTGGGAATGAAGAAGTGAGTGGGATCTTTTATATTCATTAATAATGTCCCCAACATAAGAAGACTGAATTTGGTCTAAAATCACACATTTCTCCAGGACGCAGGTGTTGTCATTGAACTGGATGTGTCCTAGGACAGGATTCCTCAAGAGGAAGACTGCCAACTTTGCACGCAGGTAGCTGATTAGGCTAGTGGACCCCAGAACAGAAGGCTAGCTTAGTGAGCAGAGGAAGGCCCACAGATGTGCCATCAGGGGGGTCGCACTGTAGGCCCTGCGATGTCCTATCCCTAGGGCCTTCTGGGAAGTTTCATAAATGTATCTCAGAAGTATTCACTGGGAGAGAAGAGGAAGCATTCATCTGCTGGCTGTCAACCTCTCTTGGCCACAGGTCACCATATGAAGCAGTCACCCTGGGTCTCCGGCTTTCTCCTGCAAATCTGCCACCATCTCCAATAGCCAGCCTACCCCAAAAGTCACAGAGCCCCCAAGTGAAGGGAGAAGGCACACAATGCTCACCTAAACAAGGTGGGGTCTGCTGCACCTGCATAAAGCTGTCCGATACTGATGTGAACTGGTTGCAGTAGCCACGGTATAATCGTAAGTCTAGAAGATGTAGGCTGGGCGTTTGGGAGAAATCCACAGCTCCAAGCAAAGCTTATCAGTGTTGGAGGAGCCAAGTGGCACTCGTTGGAAGATATCTGAAGTGTCTTCTAACTCTACCTCAAAATTTGCTCAAAATTGAGGGTGTATGTATTTCTCTTAGCACCGTGACCACCGAACTCCTTCTGAAAAAGTAACATGTGCTTCCTTGCCTCTCACACTCATGAAAAAAGAGAGCTTCTTGACTTACAATAACCCAAACATTGCTTCTGTTCCAAAGTATTGATATTGTGGTTCTGAAAGCAACTTTGAACAGAAATGATGGTTCTTCCAAGTTTTCTTTAATCCTTTCCAGAATAGCTTCAGGAACACGGGAAAATAGTTCTGGTTTAAAAATCAGAAATTCCTTTTCTATTTAATACATTTGCAAATTGCAACTCCTAAAGACCCTTGAGTCAGAGTCACCCTGCCTCACTATGTGTCGTAAACACCTGGGATGAAGAGACCACTCCTCCCTGAGTTTTGTTATTTCCTGTTTCAACTAATGAAGAGTCTCATGGAAATTCACAAAACCACTTACTGAATAAGTCTGGTTATCTTGTCATAAAAGAAGAAAATGCCAATTCCCTGGTGATAGTGTTTAGGATGGAAAAATCTAACAGTAACTGCAAGAATGTGGAGAGCAAGATTCACAAAGTATGTCTTTATCTTTCTTGGCCTCTTTAGATTTCTTGAATGCCCAGTGACTGACATTATAGTCCTCACAGTCTAAACCTGGTCTCCCCAGCCTCTGATTACCATGGTAACTAGAAAGTCCCGCCTTCAGTACATACCCTGCAGCAAGTCCAGAAGTGCCTCTCTGCTTTTCCATCTGGGGATCTAAATTGTTCCATGAGATGTGCTGACACCCAATTTGGGTTAGGGGTTTGATTTAAATGTGCTGTCAGTTTTGATTTTTCACATTAGCTGCTCATGCTAGCAGAGTGGACCCACTAAACTAGCAATAAGTTTTTAATCCAAAGAGGTTAAGATAAATGGGGCATCGTGTGAGTAGCCAAGGGCTTCTTCTGATCAAGTTCAGCACGCTGAAGGAATGAGCTGGAATGGGCTCCCCAGGAGTATCATGGGGTGGGGAAGGCATTTGCTCACCAGAGGGGGGCAACAAACTTCTGCTCCATTAACTTCTCACCTTTTGAAGAACAGACTCGAGAATTGTCTACATAGAGACACAATCACAGCTAATTGGATGTCAGTCCTTTCCCTCTGCTTGACCTCAAAGAAAGCATGCTGGAATTGAAAAAGAGTGCTTCTCTCCTTTCAGAGATTGTCCTGTGAAGCAGGTGGAGATGCTGAATGTGTGCAGTAGATGTGTGCAGAGTATGAAGCAAAAGCATTGATCCCAGCATGGGGATCTGTCCATCCAGGAGATAATGGCCTCTGCTTTCTGGGATAGAGGTCTGATCTTTGGTTTCCTGTTCACCAGTGCACCATTGCCCATGATTTCACATCACCAGAAGTACTACATGAGTGTCTCTGGAGACAACCTACCAGGAAACCACACTCAGTGAGGCTTTCTCTTAATAGACAGCATAGCAGTTTTCCCCTCATTTAACTCTCAACCATTAGGGTTAGCCAGATCATAGCAGTTAGCATGGGTCAGGGGATGGTGCAATAAAGGTAAAGGTGACTTACAGCTGTGACTATTTCCCCCATACACTACGTGCTCTGAACTTTGGGTTGCTAGGGGGCTCTAGTTACTATGGAACCCAGATCCATAGAGGACCCATCTGTTCTAGGCTTGCAGTTCCTGTAGCTGGAGGGGAAAAGGAAGCATTATATTTTCAAATTCTACAAGAAGACTGACGAACATTAGTTTGATTTCCTGAAATCTAAATGTCTATATGTATTTGAGCTTGCTTCTTTTTCCACAAAGTCTAAAACTGTCCCGCAGCTCTTTAACAAAACAATATGCTGGTCTGGCCCTTGAATATTAGGAAAAGAGCATTTATACAGGGAGCTCACCAAAGCCCCCATGGGGATGCTGCTATTGTGCCTTCTGCCACTCAGGGACATGCCATGCAGGTAGACTGTGATTGCGAGTGACAGAAGCAGCTGGGGAAAATGTGATGGGGGTCCACCGAGAAAGGTGGTGGTATTGTGAGAAAAACTCCTTGTTAGATTCTACAGCGAGCACCTCTGTTCACTTCTTGGCTTCCTTTTAAATAGATCTGTATTGAGCCTCTGACCTTCGGTTCCCAGGTCTGTGAAACAAAGGCAAATTACATGGTCTGCCTAGTTGTCCATATTGGTGCACGCAATAAGCAGAAGCACAAAGCAGACCCTCTCGGGTCCCTGCAGTGAGACTGCAGTTGGTTATGGCTTACCATCCCCACACTCTTAGTAGACGTAGCTCCATTATCTCATCCAGATGGCACAGTCACAAACGCCTACCTAGAGCCTGGTGTCACTCTCCAGTTAGATGTGAAGAGATACAGGTCATTAATGAAGGCTTTCTAGCCACATTTTCCTAAAACAACTGGGCATTCTCATCTTAGCAGCTCAGTCTCCATTAAGTGTCAAACCACAGATAGCAGCAGAGAGGACGTGGGCTCTGGGCTAGAGGGAAAGAGGGGGCAGAGGCCAAGGAAGAAACCTTTTCAACCCATAGATGGGGGACTGCACATATGTGGAAGTGTTGAACACACCCTAGACTCAATGCCCTCTTGGTGATGGAAGATAAATAGGGCTCTCTGTTCTGGGAGCTTCCATTCCGTCATGGGGAGAGGTGATAGATACATTGCCAAATAGATAAGCAAGAGCAGTATTGATGGTGAGGTGTGCTGTGGAGAATGTGAAAGAAGGTTGAAAGAATAACTCAGTGAGGGCACTTTAGGTAAAATAATGTGAGAGTTGAAGGTACCATGGAAAGATGGGTAGGAATAAGATACGAGGTCAGTGATAGGAAAGTCTTCACAGCACTGTCAGGATCCAAAAGAATGAAGGAGAAGAAAAACTAGAGTGAGGGGGGCAGGCAGAGCCAACCATTTGAGACAGACCAGCCGCCGAGAGCAGGGTCAGATGATGAAGGGCAGTGGCTCTGCCCTGATTTTGATTTATTACAAGAGATAAAGCTGAATATTTATAATTGCACATATGTGGTGGGATTCCTGACCTTGGAGGCTCGCAGGTTGTCCTTGATTCAGGTCCAGTGTTCAGTTAGCAATCTAAAGACAGGCTGGACTCCATGAGAACACATTGGAAGCTTAGTCTTCTGTGTTCTCAGGTCATTCCAAATCTGGTAAAACCATTAGAACTAAGACTCCACTAACGGGCTATACAACACCGTGCTGTATGACACTATGCTTCCTGACCTGCTCCAGGTGGTACGAGGCCATGCCAGGCAGGAGCAAAGCTCAGGATGGGCTTTGGTGACAGGGCCAGAGAGGAAGCAGCAAGGAATGCACAGGGGACAGGCAAGCTGAAGACCACAGTGACAATTAAAAATGTTCCAGATGAGAGCTTCTGTGACGTCCTTTTCTGACAGTTAGCAAAATGTATTTGTACAGGAACATTCTAAGTTGACAGTGTACCTCATGCCCTCCAGCCGCCAGCTGGCTCCGGTCCATATCACTTTGTCTTTCTGAGATGGAGGCCTTCAGGAGAGACTCCTCACCGAGATAAGAGGAGGAATTGGCTGTTCAGCAAACAGGGCTCTCTAGTCTCCGAAATCACGTTCAAAGGGAGAAGCCTGCATGTTGATGAAAAGCATCATCATCTTTATTATTTACTTCCAACGTTGGGCTCTCACCACAAACGCTTCACTCTCTGCGATCTTATTGTTATTTGGTATCACGAAGACATTGAAATTCATGTACTCCTCCCGTGCGGGGTGGGACGAGTGCCACCTGCTGCTGTCCCTCTGCGGCTGGCTTTATCCCATTGTGCTATTTCTGGGGCCTTCTTGGGAAGGTGTCTGGAACAGCGATGCCAAAGCTTCCTTCTTCCCTCCATCTGACAGCTGGCGTGTTGTCTGACAACACAAAGGCAGAGAAGAAAGGTTGCATATCAAAATATTTTGAAGGCAAGGCTGTCAAGCACACAGACACACAACACAGATAATTACTTCAGTTTCACCACAGTGTCCAAAATGAAATAGTTTCAGCCTGGGGACAGCGACTGAGTTTTGGAAAAATTGGATTCCAAAGTGGGTCCTTATTTGCACGTGTGTGTGTGTGTGTGTGTGTGTGTGTGTGTGTAGACACAGATAATTCAGAATAACCATCATTTTAGCAAGGGTATCAATTCTTTAGTTCTGTAATATGAACAAAAAACTGATCTTAGTAAATGTCCAACAAGGAAATTATATTCTCATGGATTTTTGAGCAATGAAACTTGAAATCAGCTGAGGCCATTCAGCAACTTTGGCTGGCTAAGAGGGCACCTGATACAACTGATTCTCAGGGGAACCAAGACATTGGGCAACCTCCGAGTTTAATTCAAGCCTAATGCCCGGCTTTTCCTGGTGGAGAATGTTCTCTGCCTTGCCAGCCTTTGTGCTTTAATTTTCTCAGTCCATAGTGGGCGTAGTGGTGCACACCTGTAATCCCAGCTCTCCAAGGGAAGGAACAGCAAAGACGGAAGAGAAAAGGTGCTTGCTAGGTCACTCCAGTCTAGGCGACTTAGTGACCTAGCAAGCACCTGTGTCAAAATAAACAAATAAAAAAAAAAAAACAGCTGGAGGTTTGGATCAGTGTGCAGACACTGGGTTAAGAAAAAATGTTTCTCGGTGTGTAAACATCTGGGGACTTCCATTTCAGTACTGGTATCACTGAAGCATCACATTTCATAGCAGTAGGGTGAACTGTTACCCTGTAGAGAATATTCCTCAAGGTAAAGGGCTATGGTGAGGTGGACTTGGTCTTATCAATTTTTCCAGAAAGTCCAAGGCTACAATGATGAAGGCCAAGTGTCAAGAAGGCCCCTCATCCATGCCCTCAGGCTCCCAGCTCCTGCTCCACAGCATCCCCAGATCCACAGCTGTACCCTTCCCACCCTTCAGCCCAGGCCTGGAATGGACACACAGCTCACAAGGCATCTCACAGAGCTTGTCCTGGCCCTGAGCCTGAAAACCAGGGCTCTGCGGGTTACACGGAGCCAATTAGATGTTCTCTCAGGAAAAGGACACAGTAGGAATAGCAGGGGAAGAGCTGGCATGCAGCGAGGGGTGTGACTAGAGTTTCTGGGACCGAATTGGAAGAGGTTAAAGGGAGAAGAGATTGTCTGTGTGAAAGGTATCTAAGAAAGCAAGAGCCATAGAGGTAGTACTTCGGGCTGCTGTAAGAAACTGCCGTGAACGGAGTGGCTACAATAACAATGTGTGTCTCACTGCGCTGAAGGCTGGGGAGTCTCGGACTAGGGTGCTTCCTGGGGCCTGGTGAGGGCTCTCCCTCAGGACTCACGGAGCCAGATTCTCCTGGCATCCATCCCTGGTAAAAGAGCTCCCTGGTACCCATTTTACAAGGGCATTCATCTCATTCTTCTCAAGGGCACAAAACTCAGGACCAAATCACCTCTCAAAGGCCTTGCTTCCTGTTGGCATCACAAGGGAGCTTAGGATCCCAACATTCATTTCAACATTTTTCTGTGAGGAGTTCAACATTCAGTCCATAGTACACGGGGTAAGTCACGGACTGCTTTCAGGGTGCCCTTGCTGGAGCCTGATTGTGCAGCATTTCCTGGGCTCCAGATGGACTCTGTACCCATCCAAAAGAAAGAGCACTTTTCAACTCCAACTTGTCGGGATAGCCTCTGTTCTTGCAGCTGAGAGATCTCTGACTTATAGCCTAAAAGACAACCTGAATCCAGATCTCCTGGTCTTTGGCCCAGACCTCCTGAATTAGCAGACGTTGGGCAGAGAAGCCAGGGACCTGCGTTTCCAGCAAGCACGGCATGTACTCCATGAGAAGCTGAAAGCTACATTCTTCACAGAAACATCTTCAGGGGCATTTTGCCTGTGAAAGCTTCTGAAAAAAAGAAGCACCCAATTCAGTTTTCAGAACGTGTCATGTTCGCATTATCTTTAAGTCATTAAAAAACATTGTAATCGTGAGGATGGTTAAATTAGCATGCAAGCAGCAAATGCTTTTGATAATCCTTCCTTCTAGCAGTGGCTTCTGGCTGTTCCTAAATGAGCTTGCACCTATTAAAATCAGAATCACACGCACCACGCCTAGGACGTCCCATGCAGCTTCATATCCCTTCTGTCCACACACCATGCTGGGTCTACTGCAGCTGCTATGCATTGGAATTTTATGGCCAACTAAAGGAGAAGGATGATGCCAATTTACCTCTGGAGCCACAGGGTTTAGTCCTCCGACAAATACTCACTGAATTCTAACTCTATCCCCAGAACTGTAGAACTCTTCCAGGCACAAGGAATCTAGAAATAACTAAGAAGCCATGCCTCCATCTAAAGGAACTATGACCTCAGAGCTGGGAGAGAGATAGACCTGAAAATATTGAGCTGAATCCATGTGGTTCTGGGTATGGAGGACCCACTTGAGGACTGCTGCCAGCAGCATGAAAAGAGAACTGGAGGGGAAGACGGTGCACTATTGATTCTCCTAGTTGAGAAGCTTATCACGCTGGCTTTCCTGGCATGAACTCAGCTGTTCTCCTTGCCAGAGAAGGGGCAAGGTCCTCGCTGTCTCTGAGGACAGCCGCAGTTCTTTTGTGGGGAGATTGAGTGTTGCTTCCTGGCTCCCGTGCAGAGCCCTCAGCCTGCTGGCAGATTCTTTATCCCACTAGTACAGACTTTCTAGGTTCCTCCACTAACCATTGGGCCTTCCCAGTGAAGATCCATTGTACAGACTTGCATAAGACATTGTCGTGAGCTCTGAGCCCCCAGCTGGAATCATGGAGGACACTGCCATGGGCTCGAGGTCTTCAGCTGGACTCGAGCAGGGCATTGCTGCGGGATCTGACCCTCAGCTGCATTCTTTGGGACATTAGTGCATGGATAGATCCCTTGTACTCTTCTGAATTTGA
>NDGM011174756.1:0-16329 GCA_002564305.1 Octomys mimax | reverse complement strand
CGCCCCCTGGTGGGCTGAGCTGGCCACACACACACACACACACAAATAAATAAATTTTTTTTTTTTAAAAAGGCTCTGTCTTCAGGAAAACAAAGACCTCTCTGATCAGCGTTCTTCTCCCCCATGGTTGTCTTCCTGTTCACAACGTTGTATTACTGCAACTTTGTAAAGCTGAGGATGTAGAGTTTGTATTGAACACACAATGAAGAAAACAGCTTGTTTATACAGACTAGTATTTGGACCATAATTATTCATCTACTTGATGAATAAAGAAATTTTAAGCCAGGTAGTCTGCACAAAGCACTATAGAAATGGGGGGAAAACAGCCCATCATCCGGCACATGCCCTACTTTATGGGAACCTTGTTGATCCAAAGATCTGCTATCACTCACTTTCAGAAAAGTCTATTCTTTATTCATCTTTAATTTGAATGAAAACCATCCAGGGACAGTCCTGATTTTTCAGAAAGAACAAATTTTTCAGTACAGGAGGCAGAACTTGCCAGTACAAGGAGAAACAAGCCAAGCTGCTTTAGAGGAGCTCGGCAAGTACATTTCAATAAGGACCCAAACAAATCTTGGCACCCGATTAGAAAAACAAGTGGTTGTTGCATTAAGGACAGCCTCAAATATGAGTGCTGTCGGCAGAAAATAGAGTTACTCACCAGCCGAAAATGTTTACTTGAAGTAAGAATTATTTTATGGAAGCCACTGTGAGTTTTGGAATACTTACAATCTGTTCATACTGGTCACTGTGTGCAATGGTGCTGCGGCAATGTGCCCTGAGACAGCTAATCCATCTGCCCAGTGGAGCAGGTGGCAAGATTCTCCAATGAGCTGTCAGCTCCTGGAGGGAAAGAACCATCTTATTCATTGTATATGTTGCCCAGGACCCAGATCTTCTAAGACCACCACTAAATATTAAATGAGCGAATCTTTATATACATGACATTCTGACCTTGGGTGTGAAATCATTCCTGTCTTACTGCTCTGCTTACGTTTTGTTCGAAGCTACCATTGCCA
Source organism: Octomys mimax (assembly GCA_002564305.1). Taxonomy (NCBI): domain Eukaryota; kingdom Metazoa; phylum Chordata; class Mammalia; order Rodentia; family Octodontidae; genus Octomys; species Octomys mimax. The sequence goes on along the minus strand of NDGM011174756.1, from coordinate 15,307 downwards.
GATGCCATGTTTATAAGTGACTTAGTTTATTTTGTTTATATCTCTTTCCCTCCGCTGAAATGTAAGTTCCTTAGGGTAGATAGAGATTGAGCATATTTGATTTCCTGTTCACCCTCCTAGGTTAGTGTTGGACATAGCAGGTCCACTGTGAATGGGTTGAATTAGGAATGAGGGACTGCATGTTGGGGATGATAAAGTGAATTCTTTGGGTCTCTTTTCTTCCTTTCCTTATTTTAATCTAAATTGTGTAAATGAGGACTGAAAACTGTACTCTGAGTTCCAGTCACTAGTAACAAAAGGGGAGTAGTTGATTCTAAAGTATGTAAGTCAGTTGGGGAGAATTATGTCTGACTGGTGTTCCACACGCAAGCCTACGTCCTCTCAGGGAAGTGTGAGAAATGAGACCCAGAGAGGTGAAAGCAAAGCAAGCTCCATTTTCCCAGAAGCCATCAGCCGCAGACTCCACGTGGGCTGAGAGGCTACCCCTGTGAGTAGGGACACACATCTGTAGCTTTGGGACAGTATATCAAGACCTTAAGGCCTCATTCTGATCTGATCACACTACAAAGAGTCTCCATGAATGTCCAGGCTTTGGGGGCATAATTGCTCCTCATCTCTTGTGAAGGTCTCTACTTTTAATGAAACTTTTGAACTCAAGATAAAATTTTAATGTGATAATATAGAACTTATTTTCCTTAGGGGCAGAGATGCTACACTCTCTCTGTATGTGAATGAATAGCAGTTCACAACCAAAGACTTTTGCTTTTTACCACACCCACCTAATGGCCCCTAGAACCAGTGGCCCCACGTTCAGTGACTTGCCCCTGCCAGGCTGGATGTGGCAGTACACATCTGTAGTCCCAGCACTCAAGAGGCTGAGGCAGGAAGAGGCTGTGAGTTTGAGGTCCTTGTGGGGCATATAGTGAGCTCGAGTCCAGCCTGAACTGCATAGCAATGCCCTATCTCAAAAAGATAAAAAGCAAGAAAAGAAAACCTTCAACTGTAGACTCAGATGCTGTTTCTTTTCAAACCAAGATAGAGCAAGAAGTTATTTGTTCTTTGCCGATGTTTATATGGTATGATGACACTTGAGGAGGTTTATTTATTTATTTTTTTATTTATCAACCTGAACATCTCCAAAGAAACCCTGAATAAATAGCAAAGCGGCTTTGCTGCAGGGTTTGACTCTGGAAAATCAAAGACCTAGGGGCAGCCTTCTCATTTTAGTCCCTTCTCTCCCCTCACAGTCCTCTGAGAATCTCATATGCTCCTTGCTGACCTCAGTCCCCTCACTGCTGCTAGCCAGAGAAACGCTTGGTTACCATGTTTTCCTAAAGACTCTTATCTCTCCCCTAATTCATAACAATGGAAATTGCCCTGGAATTGAGAGAACATAATCCTAGCCCTGTTAAGGGCTGTGTGTCATGGGTGAGCTGTTAAAACCCCAGACTCTTTGTTTCTTTGTCTGTAAAACAAAGATAATGATACTTATTTCACAAGATTATTGTGCATACTATGTACTACCACATGCTCGGATATTCCATGGACAACTCAGCTCCTACAACATGTTTGGTAAATGTTGAAGAGACACTATCTAGATATTTGATCTGAGCTACATTAGTGAATTGAAGGAAATTTCCAAAAGAAACTTGGAAAACATTTTCCGGGGGCTTGCAGGTTAGCTCAGCTGTTTAAAGTGCCTGCTTGGGCAAACTCAGTCAGCCACAGGAGACCGAGGTTCAATCCCCAGCTCCATGCACAGCAGCTGGGGTTCAGTGCGCTGTGCTGGCCCCACCCCTGAGGTGTGCTGAGAAGGTGATTGAGACTGGGCGTAGTGGTGCACGCCTGTGATCCCAGAGCTTGGGAGGCTGAAAACAGGAAAATCACTACGAGTCTGATCTATGTAGTGAGACCTTGTAGACCCCTGTAGACCCTGTCCTAAATACAGAAGAAAAAAAAAAACAAAAAGACCCTAAAAACCAAACATTTTCCTAGTGGACTATGTGGGGAGTCTCTCGTGTGAGGCAAATTGGCATGTAGGAGTGAAGATGGAGTATTTTGGGCCCTGGTATACAACCTGCCTTCAACCTACAGTCTACATAGATACAGTGAGGATAGTCTGCCATTTATGAGATGGAGATAAAGCTAATTCTTATTCTCTCTCTCTGTCATTTATTTATTTTTTATTAAATGCATTTGGTATATGTTCTTACTACCCAACTCGGCCTTATAGTGACCCTCCTGTTTTCAGTCTCCCCAGCTCTGGTATTACAGGTGTGCACCACCATGCCCAGACTTGGTGGCCAGCTCAGCATGCCCGAGGTGGGAACTGGGGTGGCCTGTGGTACCCGGGATCATACCCTGGTCCCTGTGCTGACCTAAGCAGGTGCTTAGTCCACTGAGCTATCTCACCAGCCCATAATTCTCTTTTAAGATTTGGGAATGACCTGAAATAGCAGAGGACCCATCACTCTTGTACTAAAGCAAATGGTGTACTACAGCTAACGGTTTCTCTGGCCCCTTTAGTGGTGGTAAGAAAACCCTGTGGAATTTGTCATATAATCCCAATAAATACAACTTACGATTAGAGGGATGACTTAGGAACTGTTCGTTCTGTCCATATTATCTCGAAGAGATTATGGTCATTGACAATTATACTCTGTGCATGAAGTGAGGATTTTGGTGTGTACGTACATGGCTGTGTAGCTGAGACAGGAAGTTGACAGTTGTGATGTGAGCAGGTCTCTATGGATACCATGTACATATGTATGTGTATATTATGGCCTTCGGAGTGTACTTTGGGTCATTGCCTTTATTAGTGCCTCACATCTACAGTGCATCTGGAGAGTGACTAGGCAAGTGTTGGATTCTGAATGGGCTAGAATCTTGGCCCAGTGACTGGAGTGACTTGCTGTATAAGCCTTAACCTCTCCAAGCTCTGATTTTCTAGTAAAAGGAGAAAAAGTAGACCCACATCTTGTAGTTCCTATGAAACATATGAAAAGAGAAAAAACAAACAAGAAGAGCCCGTAGAGTCTCATGCCTGGATTCCCTGTGAGATAGTAAATACCCTGATGGATTAAGCAACACATTGGGTTTTTCTTTCATGTGATTCTTACAGCACCTCCCGGGAACATCTCGTCTTTGCAGTACTTCAGTGAGTGGACATAGTCATGAGAATGGAGCATTGGTCGGCCTAATCTTGTGTGTCTACCACACTTTGGAGGTCTTCTTTATTAGTACATTTCTGCAGTACAGAACAATTATGTTTATCATAGAGGAGGCGCACAGGTACACTCCTTCATCCTTTCCTCCTTTCTTTCCACTCCCCTCCTTCCCTGCTGTTGTCAAGCTCGTTCCCTTTGGCAAAATCTTTTTCCATTTATTTTTCAATTCTCTCTTTTTTAAAATCCTCTTTCCTTGTCCTCTCTCCCTGCCTCTTCTGTCTGTTGTTTCCCTTCCCATTTGAAAAAGGCTCCCTATTTCCTATTCTTTAGCTGTTATTTTACTCTTTATTTATGTCTGCCATTTGAGATGTAAGTCTTCTTACCAGGTTAAGCTAACATAAGACTTTTTAAAGTGTATGTGTGTGCACGTGTGTGTGTGCGCTGCTAATTAAACAACTCGTAGCTGAAAAAATCCACTCTGGCTAGTTTTATTAATAACACACTTGGGCTATGGATTGGGGAGCAGTCATCGAGTGTAATGAGAGAATGAAGATCTGTGATTTACTAAATCCTGGTTTACCTTTCCCTTTAAACTCTGAAAACAGACCAGGAATGTAGTTTTCCATGGAAAAATGTTGCGCATCCTAACAGCTCTTTTCCCTCTATTAAGCTCCTCAACATAATGTTACCGTGGGCTGCACGGCTCCACCCAAAAGCCTGGAGTTCCATCATTTCTGGGTTGCTGGTTCACTATTTGCTCCTGGCAGAAATCTAGTCAGGAGACTTCATTCATTTATAATTCTCATAATAACACTCTGACCACTTAAACCTGGGGAATTTACTCGCAAAAATAACTCAGTATGTTTGCTGTTCCTTAGGACGGCAGTAAAACTTTACCCAGTGGCCTGGTATCCCTTGCAAACCAAAAGTAGTTTTTAATGTTTAAATGAAACATACAGTCTATTTGCAAACATCTTTAAAAGCTACGACGTTCAAGGTCAAGGCTTGCCATGTGGCCCAAGTAGACTGGGCTCTAGATGTTTCCTTTTAAACATGCTGCTTTGTCCTTTCTTTGTTGTTTCACAGTTAAACATGCATTAGAAAATTAGAAGAAAAAACATGTTGTGAGCCTTGTTCCAAGAAGTCAGATATAAATAACCCAGGGTTCACATCTATGCTAGGTTAATGATTCATTAAATATCAGTCAATCTACCTGAGTAGCTAATCATCGCATTTTTAGCTTTTTTTATTATTATTTTATAAGAGTGAAACCTAAGGAACTTTTATAGTGGTAGTTTATTTCTCCTACTAGAAAGAACTTCAGAGCAATAATAAATGAGCTTATTAAGTAGATCATTGTGTTTTAATGAGCAGATTATCTTTCGTTATGTTGATCTTCTGATTTTTTTCTGATAACAGGTCAAAAAGTAGACATTCACGTTCATATTCATTGACATAATGACAGAAGTTTATCAGAAAAAATGCAAAAGAACTTTCAGAGCTTGGACAGGATGTATTTCTCAGCAACTTTTTCTGAAAATGGCAGTGCTCACCGACCTCTTCCATCTGCTGGTGTGGGATGCTCGTAGATGAAACTTCCAGGGTCCTGGTTTCCTCTTGTACCCCTTCCCCATGGAAACATCACAGACAAGTGCCTGCAGCCCTTCCAAGACTAAATCCACCTCTCACGTTCTTAACCATGAAGCCAAACAGGGTGCTGGGTAGGAATAAAATGCTCTTTGACATAACTCAACAGTCGTATTGCACACTATCCACCCGAAACGGCCAGGAAAGAGAGGGTTGATCCCTTCTCAGCTGTTGACAGTCTTAAGGGACATTTTGATGGCACCTGGCAGAATATAGTTCCTCTCCTTAAAGTTTAAGACACAGTACAGCTGTTAGACTGGAATAATAGCTGGCGAACAGAGCCAGACGCTGCGCGTTTCTCAGGAAGCCTTGTCAAGGAAGTTTATGAAACCCTGTGTCTCAGTGTTCCGGGCAGCCCGGCCGTTCGTAGGAGAGCGGAGGCAGTGCAGGGCTTTTACCCCACGTCCTGCAGTGCAAGTCTCCCCTGGGAACAGACAATACTTGGAAGGAAATAAGATGACTACTGCACCTATTGTGCTGTCGGCTGCCTCTGTCACCATCCAACCTGGAAGACACAGGGCAAGGATGAGGGACCAGGGTGAGGGAGAAGAGACTATAAAGAGGAAAAGTAAATAATGAGGGGATGGGTGCCTTTGCTGAAGCTAGAAAGAGAAATGACCTTCTCATTTCATTCCTTCTGATTTCATTCTCTGGGCTTCACAGTGCCCTTCAGGGTTCACGGTACAAGAAAGAACGGTCACAGCTAACACCCATGCTAACCAGGTGGATGCCGATCCCATGCCGTCCCTGGGCTACCCTTGGTAATACTTCTGTGTTCCCAGAGCTTTGCTTGCCAGTAATGCAAACCCCTGCTTTCCTCTGGGAAAGGATAGAACAGAGGCCTGAGTTACCACATTCGGGCTTCCGTAAATCGACACACCTCTCTATATCCAGGGAGAGGCTCCAGTTCCCAGGTGTCTGGAGGCTGGGGCTCTCTCTTCTTCAGCCAGGAGCTAGCTCAGGTAAATAAGATCAGTTATCCATGAGAGCGGCAGCTGGCATGGACGGAGAATGTTCCTGAACGCTGCGTGGCTGTGGCTGTTTCTCCAATTTCACAGCGACTGAACACTCCTTGGCGAGGTGTCAGACGTGACACTGAGCAGTAAACACACAGTGTGGTTGGATTGGGCTGAGCTCTGCACTGAATCATTCCTTCTTTCATTCATGCCTCTTAATGCATCTACCTGCGTGTCTACTCAGTGGGCAGGCTCCCTGCAAAACTGTAGGCACAAAGCAGACACAGCGGCAGTCCTGTCGTGGAACCCACTGGCCATTGCATTCAGCCCTGGTTGTTTTAATTTTTGATATTCCCTGAGATGAAGGAGCACTGAATTCCATCTCCCAATTATAAATTATAGACTTACTGAAATGGTTTAAAATTTGTGAAAGGAAGAATGTTGTTTAATTTTAGTGATAGGAAAAACAATACTGGATCTTAGAGTTCTTGTTAACTGCTTTTAATTTGGCATGGTAATCTTCCACTCTCAAGGCTCATGAGACTTTCCTTCAAATTTCCTCATAGGAACGTAAGTGAAGAGGAGCTGGATCCCATCTGGAATCCAAGTCGATAGTCATCTCTGCGCTAAGACTGTTCTAACTCCCCTTAGTGAATGGTGTCAACAAGACGAGAATGATCCTCCCAAATTACAAAGAAGTCTTTCTGGTCTCTCTTTAAGTACTATTTTTCAGTGCAAACCTTTCCAGCACTCTCCTTGTGACACTGATTTCTGGGCTGTGTGAGGGGTCTGCGATACAGCCTTCCAGATCACAAGCGTGGAGAGAGGATCGCTGAGGAGAAGCAGCCGTGCTGTTGTGGAATAAGATTGTAGCTTTTCTCCAAGCTGTGGCAAATCCCATGGTAAGCTATGCCAGTCATTTACCTGGTGTTGGTGTAAGCTGGAACTGTAGCCATGTTTATAATCATGAGTGAAGAGCATATTAATAACAGCTGTCTAAGAGGAAAGGAGTGATGGAGCTCTCTGGCTTTGGCTCTTGGAGCAAGGCTCCGATCCTAGGTCATCCCATCTGGCGCTATCTGTGGTGACCACCAGCCACCTGCTTCTTTGCTTTTCATGAAGGTGATGGTGCAGTTCAGCATGCAATCAGCTCCTGCCCAGTGGGTTTACTGCCATTATTTTTATTGAGCAAAAATCTGAACTGCACAGAGCTGGCTGTGATTGGTTAATCTGAAGAAACGCATGAGGAGTAACGTTATTACAGCACAGACAAGCAGACTGTCCAGGTACACTGCTCCTTTTCCCTCTATCAACACATGGCATTTGTTCCTTATCCTAAACAGCAAACAAGATCTGGGTGCTCATGTGCCTCATGGCACATTTGTTCACGTACAAAATACAGAGAACTGTAATACTTTAATGTAGTTTGTCCCATTAGGCCACACTGTTGTTTCTGAGGTCGTCAAGTGGCAGGAACTGGCAGCACTCTAGGCTCCTTCATACTAATCATAGCTGTAATTCTTCATTTCTTCTGTCACTCATTCCTTTAATCTGTGTGATTTTTTTTTAATTTTTTTTTTTTTTTGTACGGGATCTCACTATGTAGCTTGGACTCGTAGTGATGCTCCTGTTTTCGGCCTCCTCAGTGCTGGGATTGCAAGTGTGCACCACCATGCCTGGACTCGGTGGCAGGCTTTGTGAGCCCAGGGGGCTGGGTCATGGCTGGAGATCAAACCTGGTCCCTGTGCTTGCCTAAGCAGGCGCTTCGTCCTCTGAGCTATCTCCTCAGCCCCCTTTAATATGTTTATTATGCACTTACTTTATGCCTCTGGGGTGAAACAGAAGACAAAGCAGAAGCAGGCCTTGTTCTCAAGGAGGCGAGAATCCAATGGGAAAGATTAGTCCTGAGAAAGTTATATATTAGTCAAGTTTGTATAAATTTATATTAAAATCCCATGGCAACTGGGGATATAGCTCAGTGGCACAGCATCTGCCAGGCAAACACATGGTCATGAGTTGAATTTCAGGTATCAAAAAAAAATTCAGTACAGTAGTTTGGTTTTAAAATAAGTTCTCCATGAATGTTTTTATTGGGTAAAGAATTGATTCCCTCGTATATTTGCTTAGTAATGGCAAATACAGGAGACATTATTAAAGCTAGGCCCATTTTCTTTCTTGAACATGCAATTCCTTTCCTTCAAGGGTTTCTGCAAACGATTTAGGCATGGAGGTACAGCTCTTTCAGTACAAGACAATAGGAGAGTTTTCCTATGCCTCGTGATGTCCTTATTACATTTCTAATGATGTCCTGAACCACCAGCGAACGGATGTGCTTTGCTAAAGGTAGGAGAGCAGCACAGTGCTAAGATTCAGATGAAAACCATTAGGGCAAAGTTCCACAAAGTCCCCAAGATGAATCTGAATGACAAAGATGCCTGACAGAGAGGCCAGATCTGGCACCCTGAGGTTGATGCTTTGGGGTCAACCCGGGAGCACGTAGCAGTGAAAGCAGTCTGCACAATGTGCATTAGAGCAAGAGTCGCCAGGGCAAGGTCTGCTATTCTTTCCTGCTTCCCGTTAGCATCTCTAGAAGGAGGAACACTCAAAGAAATATTATTGACTTACTAAGAACAGAGGTGTCCTTTTCATTTTCCTTCCCCTCAATTAGCTCTATTTTAGAATATCTCACCTTAAACTTACAGTTCCAAAAGGATCTTCAACGTGGTCCAAGCAATCTACTTATTTTGTGGATTGGAGAATGAAAGACCAGAATGGTGAGGTAAATGGCTTAAACTCACATATTTTAGAAAGAAAAGTAAAACTAAAACCCGGGCCTTCTGATTCCCCCCAAGTAAGAATTGATTTAAAGTTATTTAGACCAGTTTTAAATCTGTGCTCTTAATTATATCGGTCTGCTTGCTTTGTAAAATGGACATAACAACACCTTACTGAGAACTTGTGAAAACTCGATGAGAAAAGGTAGAAAAAGCACCTAGTGGCATGCCAGAACCTCTGTGGGCATCCACCTTCGCAGCACCTTCGCAGCACCTTCACCCCCTCCCCCCAGCACCCATTACAAGCGACTGTGACAAAGATATTTTAGAGCATGACTTCTGAGGTCAGCGTGAAATATCAGGCACAATTAATGGAATTGACTGAAATCATGCAGCCACCCTTGAATGTACTGCCTCACACATACACAACCCAGGTACAAAGCACAAGCGGCACACAATATCCACCTACACAGTATTTTCCCAAACTGAAGACTCAACTGATATTTCAGAATTTTGATAGAGATTGTAATGATGATAGTTATGCATATTAACAATGAATGCCACTAACTGAGCATCTACGAAGTGTCTACTACTATGCCACTTCTATTACACATACTAATCCTAATTCGCTCAACGACGTTGGAGAGCACTGTGCACGTGATCCACATCCAGGGCTATAGACACTCTGGTACTCACAAGCCAGAAACTAGCAATAGGGCTTAGGCAAAAGCTATGGAGAATTTTCAGCCCTCTAAGTTTTTCCATGTGGATTAAGGGCGAGAGGCAGTTTCTTCCTTAACATCTTTTCTAGCATACATGCCTGGATGCTTAAACCAGGGGCTGCTCTCCCTGGACATTCAATGGGCAGTGTTGTTAAACTTAACTTGGGTAATTAAAACATTGAACAAAGGGCATAGATGACGATTTCTTCCAAGAATACACCTGCTGGGAGCATGAGTAACTATCCCTAAGGTCAGACTTAATTGGATTTAGACCTAGATGAACTCTGATATGTTGATTATTCACTGCATGAAAGTAGAAGGAAGAAAATTGCGAAGGTGAGAGGTCAGGAGGATCAGCTTTTTTCTTTCTCCCCTGTGGCTCCCAAGAGTCCCCGTTGTGGACTTTCTTTTATATAGGCTACTCATTTTCATTTTCAAACTAACTAGTGTCACCTAAATGCTCTGGTGCTAACCCAGTTCCCAGCATGGATCTTCCAACAGAGTGGAACTCTACAGCAGCTAGAATTGGTCCAATAATGGGTAATAAAAGCCTATCAAAGCCGAAGCAAGGAATTTGTGGATATATATTAAGAATTCTCACAATTGTTCTACGCCACAGAAGAGAAAGGAGAGTAGGCAATCCCAAGTCATGATGGGACTATTAGTGTGAAGGCGTGTGAACAAATTCATAAACAAGCTTTATGTATTCTACTTCATTTAATTCCCATAATGATTATTTCTCATTGTTAGTCACAAGCACAAGCCTTATCCTCATATTACCAACAAAATAGCAGAAGCTCAGAAAAGTGAAACCATTCTTCTAGTGCCCCACTGCAGTAAGTGGTAAAGTTATTATTCAACTATAGACAGCCACCACTCTAGGAAGATGGCCCTGTTTTGAGACAGTCATGGTAGAGCAGACATGGGGTGGGATGCAGTGGGAGCAACTTCCTGGAGAGGCTGGGTCCTGCATTGAAAAATCAAGTTGGGTAGAAGTAAGGTTCGACTGCCCCTTGAAGTTCTGTCTGTCATAGGGGCTCCAGGCACTGGAAGGATGGGCATGGCTTGTGAGAGGCACAGGACAATGAGTGACTGAGGAGGAAGAAGATGCCAAAAAGAGGAATCTGAGTGATTCTAGGGCATGTGCTTTGCATTTACAGTTGGGTTATGAGATGAGATCCTGGGCCAGGCAGAGAGCAGAAGACAGCAGACTAGACTAGGCACACTGCAGATCCTTAGCTCTGCAGGATCAACCCAGTTGACTCCTAAAGGAAAATGAACAGTTTCTACAATGTGCACCATGAAATATATGGTAGAAAAGATGAGTTTTCACAGAAGGAAAGGGCCAGAGGAGGTAGAATAGGAAATGTGGATGAGATATATAATGATGATAACAGATCCTAGCTGGAGACCTTGCTCTTCTTGGCTTTGCTAGATGGCTTATTTATCCACCACCCTGCGGTACAGCTCTAGCAGGAAGTCATCGTTGTTCTGCTCTTGTAGATGAGGTTGGGGGTATGTAGCCATCCTCTTGCCCAGACTATGGGCATTTTTGAGGTGCCAGACCTTTACCACTAAAACGGGGATGGCTGGTTACCTTAGAGGAAACGTGGGGTCATGATGATAAAAGTCAAGAATAGAATCGGAACTTATGCAAGGGGTATGTGTAAGCTGATATTTTCTAAAGTCAATATCTGTGTTTTCCATTACACAATATAGTGCCAATCTTTAAAAATACTAACTCTACCCATACCAATTTGTATGCTTTCTACTAAAACCAACATGAGATTTTTATCTCTTAAACCCAAATCTTCTATGATCTTTCTCCTGTTAAATTGTTCATAGCTGCTGCCTTGACAAATAATGTCCATCCAGGTATGACCTAGATATATGACTGATGGCACCCTTCAACACAGGAAAAATATGTCTGTGAGAAGCCTTTTTGTTTTCATTAATTCAGTTATAATCCCAAAGGTGAGTGGTAGGAAAGAGCTGCAAAGGAGGTTGAGTGTACAAGGGAATAACATCTGGAAGAAACTGAAATGAAAAACTTAAGTCCAGCTGTTTTGTCCATAAGCCAAATATGCTGATATTTGGGGACATCTGGAGAGTTTATTGAACTTTTTGATATTCATACAGATGTTCAGTGTCATAGAGACAGAGCCATAACTACACACAGAAAGATAGGCATGATGGCATTTCGCTAACTATGTAATTGCCGTTGGGAATCTTTTCATAATGCTAATGTTTGTGGACGTCATGAAGGCTCACCTCGTTGGCCTGTGCTGTCAGAGCAATTATATTTTATAGCACATGGTTATTATGTTCCAGAACATATATTCTGACCAAGATAACCATGTCATGATGTAGATGCTATGGATTGTAAAATTAGTTACTTTATCTTTTTTTGTTTTTAAGTTCTCTTTGGTTAAATGAGCTCAGGAAGAATGTGAGCATTTTACTTGATTCTCCTGGTTTTCTTAACTAGTAAAACAGAGTTATTTAGCATGCATGATTCAAAATTTAAAATGATGCTACATTCTCACTGGAGATGGTCCCCCGGCTCAATTCCCTCCGCAATCAGCACTCCTCCTTTTGACTGTTGTCTGAAGCAGCTGCATTATCTGCATTTTGCCAAGTAAACAAACCCTGTACCGTGCAATAGTGTTTGTTGTTTGCTAATGTGCTACTGGTTAGAAACTGCTTAAAAACTCTAATTATACATTTTCATATAATGCAGAGGCGGGGTGGGGTGTGCTCCCTGACTTGAAGATATACACACACAGGCACCATTTGTGTTTTGTCTGGCTCATAGTAGTTATTCAATAAATGTTTTATAAATGACTGAAAAATAATTCTTAATCCTGAATATTACTTTCTGTACACTGGCTGCTGGACTAAGCATTTGAAGTGTATGATATTCCTCTATTACAAAATAATACACCAGCGGCCGGGGAGATGGCTCAGTTGAATAATCGCTTGCCTAGCAAGTGCAAGAGCCTGAGTTCAACGCCTGGTTCCACAAAAACAAACAAAACAATACAAAATAATACACCGAAGTGGCTGCATTATCACTCTCTTCCATGCAAATTAACAGAATTGCAGAAATTTTAAGTAAGCTGTTTGTCCCAGGTGAAATAAAGCTCTCGTGCACCAGAAATGGCTTCTGAATCGAGGCTTGTCTAACTCTGTAACCCGTGCTCCTAATCATCATATTTTCCTGCCTGTCCTTCAAATATCTCAAAATAAAGACAGAGCTTTGTTGAGGCTTCCAAGACTGGCTTGAGACAACTGTCAAACACAGGCATACACAGGTAATTTTGCTCCTATTTTGATAGGTTCTGTAGCAGCAAGGTGCTAGCTCTTGCACACAGGCAGAAGAAATGGGCAGGAGCTACACAAGCCTCACGCGCGCACGGCCAAAATGATTCAGTCACTAGACAAACAAAGGTTGTTTTAAGCCAAATGAAAGCTGTAAAGGAAAGTTATGCCACTGCTCTTTCCTTTTAAATCTGAACTTCTTTCTTATAGGCCTGGTCGGCTGCAAACATTGATGTGTCATAAAGAATACGTTGCCTTATAAATCACATCTCTGTTGTAGGAGATTACAACATTTTTTATTGCCCGTCTCAAGCTCTTGAAGCTTTCTTTCTTGAAAACCTATTCTAGTTACAAAGAGATGAGATTCTGACTTCAAAGGAAGTAGTTATGAAATCCACACTTGCCAAACACAAAACCACCTCTCGAAGTCTCTTCCGTGCTTGATCCCTCACTCTCAACTGCAATTTCCATTTAAAACTTCACAATACACAACCTTCTAAGATTATCCCACCACCAACTTTAACAATGTGTGCAAACACAGTCAGCCTTTGATCTCAGGTTTTATCTTCCCTCGCTAAAACTTACTGGAAGAATTATCTCAGTTTTTAGAATTCCACAGCTTCTTGTGAATTTACCACAAAGTATATTAAGAAATTCATTATACAGTAATCAAATAGTTCTGGCTTCAGTGCAAAACTTAGAGGGAAGAATAATTATGCTATATACTAATAGGAGAATAAAATGGCACTGATTACACAGTTTTTGTTATATATATATATATATATATATATATATATATATATATTTAGGGAAAGGTCTACAGGGTATACCTTAGATCGACTCACAGTGATCCGCCTGTTTACAGCCTCCCAAGAACTGGGATTAGAGGCGCAGGCGCGCACCACCACACCCAGCCTCAATTGCTGTGTCAGCGGGCCCCCGGGGGTGGGGCTGGCATGGTAGGCCTGGGGATAAACCCCCAGTCCCTGCACCTGCTTGCAGGCCCTTTAATCTGATGAGCTATTTGGCTGACCCTGTTTTCTTTAAAAAGAATGCTTATCAAATACTACACAAAATACATGTTAATGTGCCGTCATAATAGTACATTTCATTTGTGTGACATTTTACAGTCTACGGGCTGCTTCTCATTTGTTATAGGTAGGATGATATGATTTGGAGACTTGAAACTTACCCCAGATACAGTTTTGTGATTTCTTACTATTAACTTCAGGGTAGACAGGGTTTGGGGACACTGTGTTGGCCAAAAGTAAAAAGGAATAAAATAATAACTTTTCTAGTTTCAAAGATATTTCAGACAAATAAAACAAAGCAAAAAAGATGAAAAACATTACCTCATTCACGTAAAACCAAAATTTACAAGAAGGGATTTTGTCCAACAGTTTCCCAACAGTACCAGACGACAGTCTTACAATTCATTATTCTAAGATTAAATGCTTCACCTTGAAGACTTTTTTAATGGCTGCTTCTAACTGGTGTTTCACCTTAGACATAAAATATCACCTTAGTGGGATGAGCTAATGGTGTGTGCAAAGAAGTTTGCACTGGGAACCTCTATAAGTGAAAAGCACAGTCACGAATACCATGTTGGAAGCAACGCATGGAGCAACGTGCAGAAAACACAGATTTTGACACCAGACAGGTTGCATTCAAGGCAAGACTACTCTACTAACTCAAAGCCTTGGGGCAGCTTATCTAACCTCCCTGAGGCTTAGTCTTCTTATCTCTATAATGCAGGTGATAACATCCTTCTCTGTCAGGTTATAGTGAAGATGAACTGTAATACTGAATGTAAAAGATTTGTTTGGTTTGGTGCTCAAAACACCGCACAATTAGTAGACAGTTTGTCCATTTATTGTTAGATGTCTTTGTTACCACAGTTAACAAGACAGAATCCTTGGCTGGCCAAATATCTCAGTGGATTAAAGCACCTGCAAATAGGCACAGGGGCCCGGAGTTCAATCCTTGGGCCTGCCGTGCTGGCCCTGCCCCTGGGGTGCACTGACAAGGCAATTGAGACTGGGCATGGTGGCCCACGCCTGGAATCCCAGCTCTTGGGAGGCTGTAAACAGGCAGATCACTATGAGTTCAATCTAGTAGTGATATCCTGAACACCCTGCAGACCTTTCCCTAAAATACAAAATATAAAAACAAATAAACAAAAAAACCCCCAAAATCTCAGCAGGGTACAGAACATGGGATGAACTGCAGCGGAATAAAAAAGGTTGAAAATCTTTAGTCTAGGATGGCTACCAATACTTCAACTGAACATCTAATATGCTGGTGATGACAGCACATAAGTCCAGATCTAAGAGATATGGTAAAGAGTCAGAACGAGATGGAAAAACAGAGACAGGAAGAGAAACAGCTTGATTTTGTAGCCTAGCACAGTTGTATTGACCACCTTGGGGTCTTCAGCTCTTGCAAGGTCCCAGGCACATAGAAGGAATTTAACAGGTAACTGTTGAGTTAAGAACCAAATGAATACACAGTCCACAAGTGGAAGTTACCCAGTTTTAATTCATGCCCATATTTGAATTGGATGCCTGATCAAAATGAATACACCTCAGATAACGTTCTTTCAGAAATATGCAAATATCAACCTGGCACTTAGGCCTTTTCTCATGGGCTACAACAAAAGACTACCCTAGCATTTCAAGTGATGTGACTAAGAATAAAAAAAATAACAGAAAGGCAATCTT
>NDGM011174701.1:0-13398 GCA_002564305.1 Octomys mimax | reverse complement strand
ATTTGTACCTTTCTAGGAATCTGTCCATTTCTTCTGTGTCTTGTATTCTGTGAGAGTAAAGATCCTCAAATTAGCTATTGATAATCGTCTCAATTTCCACTGTGTCTGTGGTGATTACACCCTTTTCATTCCTTACTGCTTGTATATGAATTTTTACTTTTTCTCTTTTGATTAGGTTGGCTAGGGGCTTATTGATTTTATTTAATCTTTCAAAGAACCAGCTTTTTGTCTCATTAATTATTTGAACTGTTTTCTTCATCTCGATTGAATTAATTTCTGCTTTAATCTTTATGATTTCTTCCTGTCTTTGGGCTTTATGTTTGGTTTGCTCTTCCTTTTCTAGATGTTGAAGGTACACCATTAAGGTGTTTATTTGTTCCTGTTTGATTTTCCTAATGTGAGAGTTCACAGCTACATATTGCCCTCTAAGAATTGCTTTCATCACATCCCATAAATGCCAATAATTTGTTTTTGAATTTTCATTGAATTGTAGATATTTTTCAATTTTTTGTTTAATTTTACCTGGACCCATTGGTTACTAAGCAGGGTTTTCTTTAATTCCCATGTATTTATGGGGTTTTCATGGGTTCTTTTTGTCATTTATTTCCAGTTTCATTGCACTGTGGTCAGATAATAAGTATGGGATAATTTCTGCTTTCTTGCATATACTTAAGCATGACCTATATTTCCTTTTTTATTTCAGTGGTTATTTCTGATATAAGTTCCTCTATACTTTTGCAGTTGTTTCGCTACTTCAGATGCTATTAATTCAGACATGTCAGCTGTGTGATTCCCAGTTCCTTCACTTCTCATGTCTTCTGTACTTGTTCTGGGTGGGCTCAGGGCCTGAGATTTCATTTTCCTCTTTCTCTATGTCATTTTGTATAGCACTGTCCTCTGAACTTTGATGTAGAGCTTTGGTGCAGTCATAACCTTAGCAACTATTGAAATTCACGTGAGATCTAAGAAGTTTGAATTTGTCCATTAGTGCCTCACTTGGGTCATTCTGCTGTGCTGAGCCTCTTCCTGCTGCATTCCTTGGAAGTGAACCTGTTGTGGTCCTCTGGCAAGATGTTCTGCTCCTGGATTAGCTGGGTGGTTCTGGCCCCTATTTGCTCTGCAAGGACTTCAGCTGCAGAGTGTCATCCTAGGCCTCTATGCCAGGTCTGGGCTGGGTCTGGAGGGGTCAAGACAATAGGACAAAAGGACTTACTCACAAATGAGTGAGGACTCATGCCCTGGGCTTCATCCACTGTGATCCAGCAGGCAAAGGGAAGCAGGGAAGCTCTCCCACACACTCACAAGGCCTGGGCTTGGGGTGGGTTTGGAAGGGTTCTCACTCACACCAATATATTTGATTAAGTGGAACTAGTTGTTCTGTAATAGCCGCTGGATATTTTGAAAAAGAGATTTCCTAGTCTTACACACACCTTGGTAATATTTCTGTACCATATTAAAAGTAGATTCTATGTGGAAAGAATAAAAGGACAAAAACTTTTTGAGTAGTACATGGAAGAAATTTTTTTTTTAATTTGTCCACATTTTAGTTATTTACATATGTCAAGACTGATCAAATCTGTTCTACAATTTTGCCCAAAAAGTATTATTTCATAATAATTTACATTGAATTTCTACATTACCATGCAGAAGTTTCTAGTTATTTATCTAATTAAAAGGAAATCTGAAGGGGCTCAAGTTCTCACCTGACACCACTCAGTCCAAACTTCATTTGGGAAACAGCTTCCTTTCTGGACAATGAAGTGATCATGTTCTCTGGGAATTTTGATCTGAGACTTTAGTCGTAAATTATTTGGCAAAACCCTCTCCAATCACACATAAACACATTCTCTCTCTGCATAAAAATTATTTTCAAACTAAAGCATGATTTCCTATCAAAGGTATCTGCAGAACATTAAGCTGCTTCCAGCATTGGGGAGCCCTGATCCAACACAATAAAAGCATTTTTGTTAAAGTTACCAAAAAATAAAAATAAAAAATAAAAGGAATCACTGTAAGAAGGACATGACCTTAACTTATTTCACATCATATAAAATGAGAAATATATAATTTAAGACTTTACCTAATAACAATTATTATTCAACCTTCCAACAAGAGGAAAACAGTTTAAAAATAGAAAAAAATTATATGATACTTGGCAGGATCATATAATTAAAAAGAAGCTAAAAAAAAACTATTAGAGAAAAAATTAAAGCAGTAAAAAAATAGATTTGCAATATATATTGCAACACAGAATTGAAGGACGGGGCACTGTGG
Organism: Octomys mimax; assembly: GCA_002564305.1. Classification (NCBI taxonomy): domain Eukaryota; kingdom Metazoa; phylum Chordata; class Mammalia; order Rodentia; family Octodontidae; genus Octomys; species Octomys mimax. Next base: position 11,124 of record NDGM011174701.1, on the reverse strand, counting down.
TGCATACCTATAATCCCAGTACTTGGGAAGCTAAAGTAGAATAAGTGCTGTGAGTTTAAGGCCAACCTGAGCCTCATTATAAGTTCCAGGACAACCTGAACTACATAGTGAGACTTGGGCTGGGGAGATAGCTAAGTATCATAAGCACCTGCCTGTTAAGCACAAGGTCATGAGTTTGATCTCTGGTACCACATGCTGTGCTGGCTCAGAACCAGGCTTGGTGGTGCACATCTGTAATCTCAACACTGGGGAGGCTGAAACAGGAGGATTACTATGAGTCTGAACTGTGTAAAAAGAACCTGTAAAAACAAACAAACAGACATGCTATATGTATAGAGAGAGAGAAGGAAGATTTGTTTCACTTTCATCAGAGGAGGAGCTCCAGTCTTTTCTGGATATATATATGATAATTATGTATATATAATGTTATATAATTTTATATATGATAATTATATAAATATAGCAGATAGCTATATATATATTTATATATTTATAGCAGAACTGATACATAGTATATGATAGCCTTGAATATGTGCTAGTTAGGGGATTATCATTTAATGCATACTAAAACTCATATTATTTCTGAATATATCCATAATGCTAAAGAAATATTTATGCTTATTAGTTCTTTATAATATAATTTATAGTATTGTTAATAGTTAAATTGTTTATACCACTGGGCAGCTGATTATTATGTAAGTCTTTTAACAAGGGACTCATAAAATAATCAAATCACAGACTACCCATTATTCTAAAATTCCTCAAAGTGTCAAATTTAATGTTAATATTTTCCATGGTCACTTTTTGGACTTCTGTAAGAAGAAAACTATTAAGTAACAATTTTAAATGTAAAAACTGGAAGAACAAAGAAAAACATTCATAAATTGACTAATTGACTCTTTAGATCCTAGTTACAAAACATTTCTTTTTTACCATTTTCTCATACCCCACACTGCAAAGTATCTAACATAAGTAAAAATATTAATAGGGCAACATAGCACTCATGGTTCTGGATACCCACTTAGCATTTTTATTGGACTCTCCTGTTAATATTTTCAGAAATAGACTGTTATTAATTACCAATTTAAATCCATACTTTGATAACATGATCACTATTAAATGGTCATTTCAGTAGTAATAGCTCTTAGAAAAAGCAATACTTCACTTTCAGCATATTTCAGTGTTGATAATTAAAGTGTGCATGTACCACAACCTATTTGTCATGGTAATTAGACAGCATAAGACGTTAACATGATTCTGCTCTTGATGAAAGACACCATTCTATTTCATTGCTATTTTCAAAGCATTTTATTTCTCTTAATCCATTCTAATTAGAGGAAAATGGTTATTTACCTGTCATGTAAAAATAATAATTTCATATCTTAACAGTAATCTGGGGAGGCATGATTGGAAAATTTGCTGGTTGACTCTATAGGAAATACTGCGTGTAATTTATTGCAGTCATTTCATTAGTTCTGCAAAATCTACTTGCAGTAGCATCCTTAAAGACCAAGAGCATTCATCTGTGCATATTCATCTTTAAGAAAGCTGAAATGGAACATGTTCACACTTTCCTTTTCCATCTCCTATTTTCCTACAGCCTACCTTGTTTCCCAAACAGGTAACTAACAAAGTAGAACACCACACCATGAAATAGCAGCCCTGGGGTCATAGTTTTGTCTCAATTAGTCCAACTGTGGAATCAAGAAAAATTATTTCACTCTCATGGGCACCTAGTTTTCAGTTGAGAATTATGTGCACTGTCATCCTCTGGCTTTAGGATTTGATCATTTTATACTGAGAAATATGAAAATGTTTAATAAAATCTAGGTGTAAATAAAAACTCACAACTCCAGAAAATCTGCTTTGGCTTTGTCTGCTAAATTTCACATGTTAATTGAATGCTTCATTAATATTAGGTGAGCTATACTATTATTACATTGAACTATCTGAAAGGAGGCAAATATAAGGTAGTTTCAATTTCCTTTATGTAAGACCAATTATTTAATTGATAAAAAGCAGAGAAAAGGTCTGAAGAGTGCTGAGTGGTATAATAATGTTTAATCTCAAGAAGTTTACAATGTGTGTTTCATACAGAGAAGAACACTAGCAAGTTTCTAAACCCACCAACCCACAAAAATACAGACTTTTCCATGTTGAAGTTATGCTGTGTTATAAAATTAGAAAAGAAAATTAACATATATCCTAATAAATTTTCACTTTTTTAGAGCATTGAAGAATATACTATATATATCATAGTCTAATAAATTTGTTTGCATTTATTTTCATAACATATTTATCAAGTATTCAGAACAACTAAAATACTATGTATTCAACCACTATGAAAATTTTAATCAAGCACCCAAACAAATGTAACCTTATCACTTTTAGAAACTAAATGAAAATTCTAGAATATGCCTACTATCATATTGTGCTGAGGTGACAGCTCAGTGGCACAAGCACCTGACTGGAAAGCACAAGGTCCTGAGTTCAATTCCTGATGCCAAAAATTTTGTAAAAAGCAAAGAAATAACATGTAATGGCAGTGGTGATATTGATGCAGTCTTGTGCTGTATGCACATGACTCCTCACTAAGATCATTTTAATTTTCTTTATGTATTGATTTCTCATTCATCTATGTGTTTTGTTAGAAGTTCTTGTCAATTTTATCTAAAGATGTTGTCTAAGACTAGGTTTCTCAGAATTAAGGCTACTAACAGTTGAGGTTGTATCAGTCAGGATTTTACTAGAGGAATGGATATAATACAAGGAACAGATGTAACACAAGATGTACAGATGCACAAGAAATCACAAGTTGGGCTTATGATGGTCAGCCACAGAACCAGATGAGGAGGCGTGCAGAGGGCGTTTGCACATCAGAAACTGAAGGATTCAGGCCCAAGGTCTGAGTCTCACTGCAATGTTCCATGTATGTCTGTATCTATCAGTTGGCCAGTGGGTCTGAGACAGAAGGGATGGAAGGCTGAGGGTCTGCGATGCAAAGCTGAAGGATGTAAACCCAAGGCAGAAGATGTCCCAACCCACTGCAGACTGAAGTTCCTTGGAGGAAGTGGAACCACTTTACCCTTTTTGTGCTGAGTCACTCGGTGCTGGCCCCCTCAGCGGAGCCCCCCACACCGGGTTTGTGGAACCACCTGGCTAGAACCAGCCAAGTTGACACAATGTATCAACCACTGCAGGGGTGGATATTCTTTTTTATTTTTATTTTTTGGTGGGAATTGAAAATGCTGATTTGGGTTTTGTCTGTTGTTTGACCCTGTTCCTTTTCTTCATGTGCCTGTGTGATATTCAAACTGAAAATCAAAAATTGTCTCTAGATATCACCAGATGTCCCTTTAAAGGAAAATCATAACCAGTGAAGAAACACTGATTAGGGTACTCTGAATCTTCCTCCCACTGTTTAGTTTAGAAATGGATTCTGAGAAAAAGTATTAGCTCTTACAAGAGATCCAAATGGGGTACCGTAGGTTTTTCTTCCCATGACTATTGGAATATCTGAGTGTGGTACCTGATACAACAGGAACCAACACGCTTGCGATGCAATGATAAAATTGAAAAATCAGATTAACAGATTGCAGAATACAAGATTATCAGGTAGCTGGATCTGCCACAATAGCAATCGTGTAAATTTTATTTTAGTGTGATAGAGATTATTTAGCTAAAGGAACCTAAGGGCTGTTTTATTATTCAGAAAAAGTGTGTAAATGTCACAGTAAGGATGTATGCAACTTTGAGTGAATTTTATAAACTGTTTCCTTCAAAATACCAAAGGAAAAGTCTAGAATCTTAAAAATCAAAGGCAAAACTATCTGCATTATTTTACCAGGATTTGGCTTTGCAGAATTTCTAAACTGAAAGAAATACTCTTGTTATCACAAGTCAAAGTGATTGATATAAATCTGAAAATCTTAGACATAATATCAATTAAATAATCTATCTATATCTATCTAGCATTATCAGTTACATCCCTTCTCATATTATGCTGTAGCATCATGCTATTTTTCAGTCTCATTTTGTTGAATTTCTTTCCCAAATGGTAGCTGTTTCTAGTCTGACTTCAAGGTTCGTCACTTATTTTTGTGGATTAGTTCTACCACATATTGTTGAAATTCAGATACAGCCCAAGCCAGTCTACCATAGCAAAATGAATCATAGTTCTTCATGGTCTCTAAGCTTAAAAAATGAATTTGGAGGAAGAAGAAATTCCCTTGTCTTTTCAGTAAATTGTGACCTTTAACTTAAAAGAAGCACTGTCCTCCGGATGATATTTTTCATCTTTTGTATCCCAACTGAATAGAGAAGAGAAACACACTTTCTTGTGCTTCTGTAAGAGACTAACAATTTCATAGAACGTAGTTTGTTTTGTTATTTCAATAAGTCGTTCACCTCTAAGGAGACTGCTGATTGATCGCCTACTTGACGCAGCAGAGCGACATTACATTTAAGGACTGTGGAGAATCCTACACGTAGACTCTTTTTCTGCCTCATCTCCATTATATATGTCTGCCTTTAGTAATTATTATTAATTTATCATGTAGATTTTGTTCACAGTCTCTCATGAATGGTAAACAGTTTTAAGGATTTATGTAGATGTACATATTTCAAATTGTTGTTGAACTACGCTGCCACATTTGTTCTGATCCTGAATCTTACCTAGTACCTAAAAGCAAAACAAAAGATTTGACAAACAATCCAATGCAACAAGGGTTTGACTTTTTATTATATCTCCCATCTTGATAGCCTCTTTTCTATGCACTGTGCATATTATGCTCAGGAATGACAATACTACCTTTCTGATCACTGACTAATTCCTTTTCTCATTTTGTCAAATCTCCTTAGCAATCCCATCACACTTACAATGAAATCAGACTGGTCTCATTCAAACTTTTAATCTATATAGAGAAACAGAAGACCTTCCTGTCTATTCTCTTTAATTGTGATATTGGGGCCTTCAACTGAACACTCAATGCAGCCCGCTCACACTCTCATTTGTGATATCCCATATCTACTGGTTTAAAAAAAAAATCACTTCATGTGCTCTTTTCTCTTTAAACCACCACCATTCCCTCTACCCTGTTCAGAGTTTCCAGGCAGTTCCAAAATAGAAGACTCCAAGGGATGGCCACTACCAGTTATTTCATTTAACACCAGCAGCCCTCATCTCCTCCAATTGTTCACTTCGGCAGACAGCATCGCTCTCAACAGCTGTAATCACAGCTATAACTATTCAGAAGGATGAGACAGCTTGCTAGAAAACCTCAAAGGCAGCTTCAGAAATTTAGCATAAGCATGTCTTTAAATGAGATAAACAGGGCTGGGGTTGTACACTGCAATGAAGGTTCTGGTTCAATCTCTCCAGTACTAAGCGACAAAAAGCTCATATCACTCTTGTAGATAGAAGGGTCCTGGACACCAAGCTTTCAGACGATCAGTGCAAAAACCTTACAGTCATTCTGAGTAGTCTTCATCTGGAACACTTGCATCACTTTCTTCAAAGTATCCTGTGGACTGTAGTTTTAAAACTCAGGTAGGTTCTGATGCCGTGTGTGTGTGTGTGTGTGTGTGTGTGTGTGTGTGTGTGTGTGTGTGGTGCTGCGGTAAAACCAGAGCCTACACATTGAGCTACATTGTCAGAGTTTGTTTGTTTGGTTGGTTTTTGGTTTTTTTTGTTTTGTTTTGTATTGAGTTTAAGCCAGGGTTGCCCTTAATTGCTGAAGTGCCTGGGTAAGCCAAAACTTGTAGTCCTCCAACCTGAGCACTCTAAATTGTGAGAGTAAAATTCAGTGCTGCCTAATCATTGTTCCTGCTGCCTACAGTTCATTCTTCCACTGTGTCACTCAAATAATAGATAATCTAGTGAGTTTTCATGCTACTCCTTCATTCTCCAATTTGTGTGCTCAATCAGATTCTCTTCTCAGGAGATTTACTAATGGTTTATTTCTAGTATTTTTTTCCTATACTTCTAAACACTTCTTTGATGATATGTAGTGCATTTTAGGGATTTGCTTTTCTTTTCTTTACTATTTTGTTTCTTTCAAATAGCTACCTATTTCATTAAGCTCTGTAGTGTTTGCTTATGAGATTATTCTTTTCTTTAATGTTATGTATTTGGTACAGGATCTCTTTACACAGCTCAGACTCATAGTGATCCTCCTGCTTCAGCCTTCAAAGTGCTGGGGTTCTAGGTGTGTGCCACCATGCCTGGTTTCTGTAGTGGCTGAGTGTGCCTGGAGCATGGCCGGTACTGCATGTAGTGCCAGGGCTCAGACCTGGGTCTTCGTTCTTGCCTAGGCAAGTGCTTAGGCAACTAACTATCTTCTCAGCCCTCATGAGGTTATTCTACATTCTTTGCTCTGGTTATAATCCCACTGCACATAATTCTAAGGGGAATCATTTTATTACATGGTCACAGCTTTGCAGATAACAGGAAATTTTATTTTAACACTATTTTCCTTTCCAAATTATCCATCATTTCAGATAATACTTGCATACTTCAACTTAATATCAAAAATCAAAAATATTAAAATAGGGGCCAGGGAGATGACTCAGTGGAATAAGCACTTCCCTGGCAAGCATAAGTGTCTGAGTTCAATCCCTGGTTCTGCCACAAAAAAATAAATAAATAAATAAATAAATAAATAAATAAAATATTTATTCTTTGGTTCTTAAATGTGTACTGACTCTCTGGTGTGTGTCAATATTGTGATAGGTTCTGGGGTAGTATTGCTACACAATAGAGTGTGTCTGACTTGAAGTATGATTTCATGATAAAAATATCCTTGATAGTTATAGTATGTAATATAGCAAGTATAAGGTTCATGTATTTTAGTGGAAGTAATGAAGTAGAGTATTACAAAAGATTTTTTAAAGAAGATCCCTTGGGAATTCCACACTGAAGAATAAATAGGACCTCATTAGGCACATTGTGCAAGAAGAAAAGGAAGGGCATTATGGGTAGGCAGCAAACAAATAGCACTATATTGAACGAATGGCACAGTACGAAAGGAATTGGCAGGGGAGAAGATGTGAGCCTGGTATCCTATCTCATATCTTTTCTCTAACAGCTTTTCAACACAGAATAGCATAATGAAAAAGTCTTCTTTCAGCGTTTCCTATCTAATTCCTTCATTGTTTTCTAGATAATAGCCTGCATTTTTTCCCTGCGACCATTTTCTGTTATCTATTACATGTTGTATTTATTTTATTTTAGACTACAACTTCAACACAGCAGTGTTCTGCATTCACAATGAAATACATAGCCCTTCCTATAATCTTTACTGTTAATGCTCATAATTAGTCACTTTCTTCTTAATGGATTCACTAAGAACTAGCACTTTAATCACTGCAAAAGAAGTGCCTACAAATAGCCCACAGCAAAAGGGAAAAATTGCAAGCCACTGTCATTCTAACTAATGAAGGTGACACAAGGAAAATGCAATTCTTTTAGGTTATGAGCAACTTATTTCTCATATTAGAATTGGCCCAAAAATTTTAGTTGAAATTCAGTCTATGTCTTCAATTTTGTGAAAACTACTTGCTTTAATTCTTTCTTCTGTTCACTGAAATAACCTGGTAGAATTTATGTCAGGGAATGTATTTAGTATTTTACAAACTCAGGTAGAAGGCATTACAAAATATAGCATCAATTATTTTTATAAAGGAAGTAATTATTAGCATATTCTCTTTGAAATACACATTTTGATATGCCATGGTTTATGTCTTATTATTTTACAACTTTATTATGTATAAATATCACTGAAATCATACTGAGCTCCTAGATGAAAGTTAAATTATTTTGATAATTTAACTTATTTGATTTATTTGGTTCTGTGAGTGTAGTCACAGGAAAGAAAAGAGGTTCTAAAGATTAACAAATGTAAGCCACCTGTATATTTAATTAGGCTCATTCTTAGAGTAACATCATTTTCCAAGTGTTTAGTTGTAAGTCCCACAAGTTTAATGAATTGCATTGATTTGTATTACCCAAGCAGCACTTACTTTTGATGTCTTTTATAAAAGAAACACTTTAGTTTCACATACTGCATTTTCTGAGAAGTGTTTCACCTTTACGAAAGCCCATCATGAGGTTCTATGTGATACATTTCATTTTATTTCTATTTCCAGACCACAGTTGATTCTTTATAACTCTATTAGTTTCATGTACTCTATGTGAAAATTACATTAAATGTTTGGTAGATCACAGGAATAGTGAAAATGCCATGGACAAGTCATCATGTGTATTTCTACATATTCTCATAAACTTCATCCTTAAATGAAGTATTCCATTAGCAAAAAAAAATGATTGATATTTTGAAAAAAATATACAAGGATCACAGAATTATTTCAAAATATATCTCTATTTGCCTATTATTATTAATCTGTGGATCTATGTATGAATCTTTGACATCTGCCATTATCATTTTAGAATAATACATTACTCAAATTTAGTTGCAAACTTGCATACAAGCAGAAATATTTTACTGACATGTTGGAAGACCACACAGTTGCAAAATCAACATTCTTTCGTCTTTAATTCAATACACTGTAATGCAATTGTCTGATTCTTTTTAAATGTGTTTGTCCTTTCCTATTGTTATATAAAATACACAAACCAAAAGAAACAAAACCTTGGTTCTTGTAATGCATATTGTAACAAGTCCTTCTTAAATTATTTTGCCTAATATTTTAAATAATTAGTGAAATGATTTTCTGTACGTATTTTTCTTTGTCTTTGTTTCCTCTGACTATTTTTCTACTCTTAGTCCTTTAGGAACCAGTAAATGAAACCAATAAAGATCATCTGGTAATTTACCCAATTGATAAAAATTATTACATTTGCATATCATCCTCTTATTTATATGATGAGTCTTTCTTGTTTATATCTGGCCTGTCAGTTGGGCCTCTATAATTATTACAGGAAACATTTTAGTAGTTATACTGTCAATGTTAACTGCACCACAGGTTTTTGTTTGTTAATACATAGGAATAGAAACATCAAACTTTTTTGTTAGTTGTTGATTGTGACTACTAAAAGTGAATCAATGATATGAAATTAGCTTATATATTTGTATTGATTTCTTGTATTATGTGTAGTCATGCATGTGGATTTTTAGGCACTTGTTCACATAACATATACAGCCATATATAAGCTTCATGTTCTTTAAAATCAAGTTTACCAGAGAGAAAACATGCTTGCATTTGAAATAATACATATATTTTTGAGGTCGCTAATTCACTGATTGGATGTTCATTAGAATAAAATATTCAAATATTTTTCAGAGTTTCATAAAATTAATGACATTTCACAATTTGAGAAATTAGATAAAATTAATTTCTCTCAAAATAGAAATACATTTTTTCATTTATTTAGTATAGGGTCTATAGGGTTTACAGTGTCTCACTACACAGACTGGACTTGTAGTGATCCTTCCTGTTTTTCAATCTCCCAAGTGCTAGGATTACAGGTGTGTGCCACCAGGCCCAGTCTCAATCCCTGTCTCAGCACACAGTAGGCCAGGGATCAAAACCCTCCCCTCCACCCTTGCATCTGAGAAACACTTTTTAAAAATTCAAATAGTGAACCTGAATGTTCTTAGATTATTTTCTGTAACATAGTTTGTGTTGTTTTTTTTAAAAATATAGAAAATTGGAATTTAAATATGATTACAAATCATAAAATGATTCCTGCTGTTTAAAGTGAAGGTTTTTACTACATGTTAAGTAAATATGTTTATAATGAATTATACAGTCTCAAATGCAAAACCTTAATAACTAATACACTCTGGAACTTTTATCTCTTGTGTGGACTTTTCTCAAGGGATGATTTGAAATAATTTTCTACTAAATTACTTTATAAGAATTAATTAAAAATTAAATTCTATAAAAGTTCATCTAATTGTTTTACATTAAAATATCTGTGTCTCTAAAAATTACATAAAAATACTTCGACTTTTCACACAGTCAATAAAATTCTTAAGGATTATTTAGGTCTTAAAAAAATACAGGAATAAGTCCCTGCACTTTGTTGTATAATAAAATAAATGCATGTATTCTAAGTACAATCATGGATCAACTTGCAATTGATGTTTCCTTGTAAGTAGACAAATAATTTTAATATAGAATTATGTATTTGTTATTTTTACTACCTTTTAACAAAATTGTTAATATAATTTTATCATGAAATGATCATATCCTACAATAAAATATAAAACATATTTTATAAAAATCTTGAAATAGAATAAACATAATTTCTTAAATAAGTATTTAAATATTATTAATTTCAGCATTAATATTTCACTATCTTGATTATGCTGGTAAATATATGTGTGACAAGTACAAAAATGACTTAAGAGCTCAATACAAACACTTTAGATATGCACAACTTAGGGTCAGCTGTAACTGAAAAATCTGCTTGAAGCATATTCTTATCATTATTAAGAAAATATGCATTGATGTTTCCTTTCCTTTTCTTTTTTTTTTTTTTTTCTTCTGTATTTAGGACATGGTCTAACTATGTAGATAAGACTCATAGTAATCCTCCTGTTTTCAGACTCCCAAGTGTTGTGATTACAGGCGTATGCCACTGCACCCAGTACCGTCTCAATTGTTGTCTCAGCACGTCACGGGGGCGGGGCTGGCCCTGCTGGCCCGCAATAGAATCCTTCTTGGTCCCAGTCTCCTGAGCTATCTGGTCGACCTTTAAATATTTGTTGGTTTCTTCCTTTTAAGAAACTATGCGTTGAAATAGAATAAAAACAATATTTCTCAAAGTAATGTTTTAAATATTAATTTTAGCATATATCCTGAGTCTAAAACAGGTAATGCAACATATAGTAATATATACTTGACTTCTTACACATCCAAAAATTTCGTCGCTAAATAACATATAAAATATGAAATTCTGATGGATTTAGTTTGCTAAGAGAAAGAATAAATATCATATATCCCTGATATATTCTTGCACCATTTATTCAATTAATATCTATTCTCAGCCACTCTATGCCACACACTGTATATTGATATTAACTGATGAGAAAGATGTCAACGAATTATTCTGTGAATCATTTTTTTGTTTTTTCTTTATTTCTGGATGCTTTGTATACT
>NDGM011174681.1:0-16568 GCA_002564305.1 Octomys mimax | reverse complement strand
TGAACTCAGGCCCTTGTGCTTGCCAGGCAAGCACTTATTCTATTGAGCTATCTCCCCGGCCCTATTATGTACTCTTTTTAAGAAAGAAAAACATTAAAATATTAAATAAATACTGATCTTGAAATTTTTTTTTTTTGTATTTTTAGGGAAATGTCTACAGGGTGTTCAGGGTCTCACTACTAAACCAGACTGGTAATGTTCCACCTGTTTATAGCCTCCCAAGAACTGGGACTACAGGCATGTCCCACCACGCCCAGCCTCAGTTGCTGTCTTAGTGCACATTTGGGGCAGGGCTACAATGGCAGGCCTGGAGATAAAACCCTTGGCCCCTGTGCCTGCTTTAATCCACTGAACCATTTGGCTGGCCCCTTGGACTTTTGTTAAAATTAGGTGTAACCAAAATATTTTTGAAATAGGCTAAATGGACACAGGTTTGGTTTTCATTTCCTATAAATTTGCTCTGGATCTATGTGCAAATAATTTTAGTCTGTCTGAATCTTGTTTTCTCATATCTCTTTACATTAAAATGTAATCTCTTTATATTAGATGGGTTTAAACTAATTCTATTTGTGAATTCAGTGTGTGTCCTTAAGTCTCTTCTTTGGTGATTACTAGAACACAGAAGTGCTTTGCTAGGGGCCTGGTTTATCATTAGTAGGTGATGGTGAGATGACTTCCTGGTCCTCTTTATTTTCTTCCTCTATTTACAAGTTTAACATTGTCTTCAGATAATGCTGCATATGTCATTGCAGAGAAACTCTTAAAATAATTGAAAGAAATGTTAACAACACAGTTTGTGCTCTTGTCTCATTACTCAGAAATGCCTTTTTTAGTAAGCTATGATATATTTGGCAATCATCCTGTAAAAAGCATGTATTTTATTGCACTTTTATATTAAATATTAATTTGTAAGGTAAAAACATTTTTTAAATTTTTAATTGAAACAAAAATCATATATATTTATGGAGTATCAAAAATCATATACATACACATTTTTTCTTTCTTCTTTTTTTTTGAGACAGGGTCTCTACTTGTATCTTAGGCTGACCTCATGCTCTTGCTGTAGTCTTCAGAGTACTAGCAGTACAGCATGATGTGGGCCATCATGGTCAGCACCAATACACATAAATATTTCATAATGTTCAAATCACAGTACACATATCTACTCTTCAAACATTTACCATTTCTTTGTGCATAAAACATTCAATATTTTTTCTTTTACTTAAACATACAATGTATTTTATGATTTATAGTTACTTTATTCTGCAAAAGAACAAGAAGTATTTGAAGTATCCCACTTTGACAACTCCATTTAAAAAAGATCTCCTTATTTAATTTTTAATAAGTTATGGGCATTAAAGAATATGAGTGGTCTGTTCCTCTTTTAACTTGTCTCTGTTGTATATTTATCACAAGTATTAAAACTAAAATTTTGTATTTTAATTAAAGACAGAGACTGTCTCTCACAGTTGTGCCAGCTAAGGCTGTATTTTGCATTTGTTTTATTTCCACTCTATGCACATATACATATGGTAGGCTGAGATAATGAAACTCTTTTCAATTTAAGCTGCGTGTTGTTAGACATATGAACAAAAACACCTCCATATAATTTGCCTCTTTTAATGGCATTTACACATGTAGATATGTTTTGATTTGCTTTTGTGTAGTAATTACTTTCTCTTCTGGGCCAAAAAACACTTTACAGTCAAAATTAGATCCTGTAAGCACAGCTGATTTTTCATAGTATTTTGGGCAGCTGTAGAATGCAGATGACTGTCCACAAAAGAAAATAATGACTTTCTATATTAAGACTAACTTTATATTTTACATTTTTCCCTTTCCTCTGCATAAAATAAATCTGAAAATCAAAATAATGCTAAGCAGAATATGTATCTAATAAAAAACCTCATATTTAAGAACACACACAAACTATTTTGAGATTAATTTAAGTCAATACCAAATCATGCATTACCGTGTCAAAGTGGATCTCTTTTAATGCAGTAGAGTTGATATTCATTCTGAAATATTATGTAACACTAGATGTTTTTCTGTTGTTATAAAAATGAGAGATAAGAGATAAACATATGTTTTGATTGGATATAATAGAAGGAAATTAAAACTTTGTTTAAATTTACATGAGACTGGAACTATAGCTCTGTAGTAGAGTACTTGTCTAGCATCTTGGATTGCATACTTGCATTGCATTCTTACACCTACAAAATAAAATAAAAATAAAAACATAAATTTGCATGAGGGAAGATTTAAATCTGAGATGAAAAATAATTCTAAATGAAGTTAATTTTAAGTAATTTTAAGTTCTTGAAATGAACTTCTGAATTCTTAGTGTTCCATTTTATTTATTAGTATATGTTTGTAGCATGTGGGATGACATTCATCCTGGGGTAGCTGGCACATGTATGTAATGCATCTCACTTCCTTTTCATCCTTTTATTCTCCTGTCTCCTCTCCTGTCTCTTGGTCCCCTTCTCTTCAGCCTAGCTGATTGTATACATTTAACAAGTCCAGAGTGAAATTATTAGGCCCATTTCACAGACAAATGCCACAGGGCTTACAGGACAAGTTAAACAGTTTGAAAAGGGAAAAGATTCACTGCAGGCCATGTAGATGCTTGCTCCTCATGAGTCAAGCGCTCCTGATGTCCAGCCCATTCGCTGCGCAATGACAGCCAGGGATACGAGACTGTGCCTTCCTTGATCATGGCCATTTGCTCCCCCCTGACTGCTCAGCTGTCCTCCTGCAGACACAGTGCTGCCCATGTGCTCACAGGGCAGCTCATTGCCTCCCTAGACCTCCTCCCCAGGAAAGGCTGCAAGCCAAGATTTCTCTTTTTCTTTCTTGTAAGTGTCCTTTCTCTGTGTCCTGCTCAAATCACCTTCTTTGTGCATGTGGTTGAGTGCTGCAGTTGCACTCACCTGAATCTGCAGCTGTTTTCTCCCCACAATACCCTATTCCCTCACAGCTCACTGAGGGCATCACCCAACTGTTGCTGTCTTTTAAGGAAGTAGATAAATGGATTTTGAGCTAAAAAATGTGGAAACATTTAAATGAAGATTTAAATGTGGTAATCTGCATTATTAGTTTCTGAGGGAAAAAGATAATGTGTGGGGTACTCCCAGGCCTATTCACCACTCCTAGCTGGGTGTTCCTTTTCTAACAGGGCTTTTTGTGACAGGGAATGGTTTCTGTGTAAGTCACACTTTGAATATTTTTGGCTTCCTGCAAAGAGGTGGTGGGAATTTTTCTAAGCCTTCAAGAGTGAATAGGGAAATATTTGGGAAATTTTCCTCCTTCTAGTATTCATTATAACAAACAGTAATGAGGAGTGCCTCTCCTCAGACTATTGCCACTTGTTACACTTTCCTCAGGATCAGATGGAACAGCCTTTAAAAAAAAATACCTCCCAGAACAGACATGATAGATGAGAGTCCTTGCAAAAGACACAGGCTGAAGGGCCAGGGATTTAGCTCAGCAGCACAACACATGCCAGGCAAGAACAAGGTCCTGAGTTCAGTTTCCAGTATAAATAAATAAATAAATAAATAACTCAAACTGAGTAATAACAAAGATCTGGAGCAGGAAAATGTAGCTAAATCCATATCAAAAGTGTCAAAACACAGGTGTGCCTACTGTGACCATTGATTAGAGCAGGTGAATGCTCCTTTTGTTCTGGAAAGGCTTCATGGAAAAAGTGAGTCCTGAGCTCAATTTTATAGGCAGGGTGAATGTAGTAGTGTGTAAGTCCTCTAGGTGAGATAAGGAATGAGTGAGGGTAGAAATGGTTAGTCATGCCATGGAGACAATGAAAGAAAATGGTTTCTTCTTCCTCTATGTCCAGCCATGTCTAAGGAAGAATATTCCCCTTTCTGGAAGACAAGTGGAAAGAACAGAGAACAAATAAGACACTAGTGGATCACTAATCTTTTTTCATAATTCATTCATGACTGCACATCCTTGGAAATTTACCTCTGAATAGACAGTTCATACCTCTAACAATATTGTGGAGGTAGAAAAAATGAATACTGTTGGATTCACAATTGAATTCTACAAAGTTAATGAAATGAAGAGCAGGAACAATGATCCAATGAGAATATGCCTTAGGGGTAGCTGAATGGAAGGTGTTTTCATGATAGTCAAGGGCAAGGGGAGTAACAGAATCTGGTGAAGAGATAGGAGCTCTCATTTTTCTGTTCATTCATTCTCTGGCAGGATTCTAATATTCTATTTAAGGGCAAGATGGCCTGTTGAAAACATGAATGGATCACTTGCTATCCCCTGCTCAAATCCCTCTGATGGTTTCCATCTGCTCTTAGAGTGTTCTCCCTTCCTTCCAAACCCTACATGACAACTCATCTCCAGAGGCTTTGATTTTTCCCATTGTACATACATCATTATTTGCTGGTTCCTACATATTTTCTTTTGCCATCTGGGGCTGTCAAATTATGATCCATGGGGATGGTGTAGGATTTTATCTTGATTTGGTTGTGTCAGTAAATTAAGCATGACTAGTTTTATGCTTTTAAAGGATTATCTGAAATAATAAACATGTAACATGGTCTCAAAATTCCTCAAATTATAGTTATTGATAAAATTTGCCAATTCTTGCTCTTTATCAGTGCTTTCTAGTTTTATTATTATAGTACCCCAGGCTGTAATTATATTCGCATTAGAGCTTTTATTTGTTGGTGTTCTGCTTTTCTTCCCACCTCCACTAGAATTGGGGCTGTCTCTGTTGGATGCCCCAGATTTGTCTTGCCATGAGTGTTAAATACACACATTCAGTTTACTTCCCATTCCAGGCTCTCACATACCATTTTATGAATGGTGCTTCCTTCTTATATCACAATAGATTAATCATAATTCCTGGACTTCCCCCGAGTGTTAGTTATATTTCCCTTCTCTCCCCCTATCCTCCAGTCTCTCTCTTTTATGAGTTGGACCCAGGGCTTTGTTCATTAATTTTATATTGAAACAGTATCTCACTGACTTGCCTGTGCTGGCCTCATACATAAGATCCTTTTGCTCCAATAGCCAGGGAAGCTGGAATTATAAGAATGAGCTACCACACTCAGCCAGCTGCATCCACATTCTACATCAAAATCTCACTTTAGTTGTGGGGCTGTGACTTATACTCATATCACTTCAGCACTGTGAATCAAGCTGAGAAAAGGAAGCTGTGTTTCTGGAATTGTGCATCAGGAATATCTGTTGTGAGTTCCATAACCTGACAAAATTTCTATGGAAGTCCCAGAAACTGGCCCCCGAGGTGTTATGCTTTTAACATTTCATAGGTGCAGGCCATTCTCATGTTTATCTGGCACTGATGATGGTTGAATCCTGTCATTGAAACCTACTTAAGAGGGACATTTTTGAAATTTTAAAAATTGAGTCACTTTTGATAGTTGTCTTTGGATAATGATGGAAAATCCATCCTCATAACTCTGCAATATGATTCACAGATGATATCTGTTTAAGCATACATTATAAAAGTTAGATTTGTTAAACAGAAGCTATTAATTTGTTACTTTTCCTGAGCAAATGTGACTGCACATTTGTTTAAATATTTACAAATGTAGGTGAGTGAGTAGCAGAAGAAAGTAAAAGTAAAGCCAAGTAGGACACATGTTTTTAAAGAAAGAGTTTCATTGACTTTGTTGCTGCATGAGTAATAATACAGTACAAAAATGTGATATGTTCCAACTGTGCTTCTCATATTCAATGATTGAAAAGGGACAGTTCCATTTTCTGCAGTGCAAAACCAAGTCATTCTTATTAAAAGGTCACAGGAAACTGAGGAGAAATGTCAGGCACACAGACTGACCTATTCAGAATATAATCAAGCTTGCTTTAAAAAGACAACATCTACATTATGAAGGAGAGAGATCTGATTGTATTCTCTGTGCCTGGGTAATGCAGTTAGTGCTGATAAGACCTTGAGACAATCTTGCCCTTCAGAAAATGAGTGTTTGTGGTGGGTGTGGGTGAATCAGAGGGAACCTCATGATGTGATGTGGCTAAGATCATCTCTTCAGCCAGTTACCTTTTAAATTATTGAGTTTATTATTTCTTTATAAGATGCACAATTTGTCTTCGAAGATAACCCTGCTTCACTCTAATTTTTCCTTGGGTTAACTAAATTCATAAAGGGTTGATGCAGGTGGTTGCCTGGATCCAGTGTCAGATTGATAGCTGTTCAGCTCCAGTTCTCTCGTTGCCCAAAGGTACAATCTTTGCAGTCATCTTCTGATAGTCTCCCATTCTTCTCAAAGAGACCAGCTAAAAAGGCAAGGAGGCTAATCCATTTTTATGTCAGTCCATCACTGGTATCACTCCAGATTTCTAGTACTTAGGGCTTGGTTTTTATGACTTTATCTTTCCTTTGTGTTCACAGAGCTCCCATTGATTCATTAGGATAAGCAGAATGATGAGGGACTTCAATTGTAAACAGTTCTGCAAGTAAAAATAAACATGGTCCAGAAAGACTAGCCTATCTCAAATCAAACTGATGCACATCATAATATCAGTAATGCCAAGTTAGTGGTTTGTGACATATGTCTAAGAGAGGGTGTAGACTAGGGATCCCACTCATGTGGTTAGCAACTTACCATCTCATGGTCCATACACTGGGTTTCTTCTGTTCTCTTGGTAGAAATCTTCAGGTGTTTTTACATCTCTCAGTTATTGCAGGAAACACATGGAAGATAAAACATATATCTTCTTCTTGTGAACATAGACCGCAAACAATACTCACAAAAGCTATTCATTATTTTAGTATTTGTGAATTCTTTCTCAGTTCAAACATGCATGGGAAATGTTTTCGTATGTAGTTTCTCCTATGCTGTACATGTAGCAAACCAACTCCTGAGGATGGTGATGCCAGGTTAAATATTCAAGGTCCTAACAGACTAATATGTTTAGTCATGCATAGTCATTTGAACCTAGAATTTTAGTTTGGATTGTGATCATAAAACACAATGTCTAAAATTAAAAATTATCAGTGAAAAAAACACATTGTCATTAATTCCATTGAAAATACTTCCTTTGCTTGGAGCACACTTACCTTCCTTCTTTTTCATTTTCTGAAGCAGTTCTGGAAGTCCTTTCAAATGAGTGCCCTTAGATAGGCCAGTGTGGCTGCCCCCATGTGCTAAAATCCATTCAAAATGTTTACTTTTCATTGTCACTTTGACTTTCTGTAACAGCCAGATCTAGTAAATTAGATGGATGACACTATATCACCAACTTTTTATGAGCTCGCCTTTCCTTTGGGTGGCACTTGGCAGCAGCATTCCCTCCTTTGAAGAAAAGAACAGTTCAGGAATTGGCAAGAATAATTGCCTAAACATAGTCCAGTGTGTGGGGGGCATGTGAGGGATATTAATGGTAATATGTCTTTTATTATGATACATTTTTAAAAATTAAATATTCACTGCATATATTGGTCATACTACATATGTATTTCTATTCTTTGTCAATTGTTTACAAATAATATTTGATTAAAAGAGAAACATGGAATTTCCTCAAAGCACCAGTTTGTTGCATTTAAAATGAAAAAAAAACCCCAACAATTTAGAATATGATATGAAGTAATACAAGAACTCAGGTATGGTAGAATACACATTTCACCAAGGATGAAACCTGGTTATTTAAGTCTAACTCAGCTCTGTCTACTTTCCCATGTCTTTCTTGGCTCAGAGGAAGCCTTCTAATTAGTATTTACAATCAGTGGCTATTTATTTGTTTCGAACTTATTTCTGTAAAGACTTTATTTTACAATTTATTTCCGTCTTGCCTCCAACAGAAGAAACTTGAGAACTTTCTAAGTACAACTACTAAGGTGCAAGCCCTTTTTGCGTATTTCTTGACTTTTGATATCTTTTTTTTTCCTATTATCTTCTATATTTCTTTTAATTTTTTTCTCTCACAAGTAAGTATTTTCTGTTGTTGGTTTATTTTTTTATTTTAATTTTTTTTTTTTGCTGTTTTGCTTTGATCCAGGGTTTTTCTATGTTACTAGGCTGGCTTTGAACTCACTAAGTAGTCCAGGCTGGCTTATAACTGTCATTTGTTCTCCTGCTTCAACCTTACAAGTTCTGGGATTCCAGGCCTGCACCACTATGTCTGCCTTCCAACTAAGTATATTTAATTTTTATCTTCCTCTGGCTAGTAAACTTCTTACTCCAAGTGCCACTGGGATAGCTACTAACAGCCTAAAATTTTCTAGATGCTTTTTAGCTGGGCTTTGGCACAGATTACATTTTTAGAATAAGCTATTTTTTTCCTAGTATTTAGTTTCTGAACACACTTGTGAATAGGTTTTAACAATGCATATTTTTCCTCAAGAAATATAAAGTGATTTCTCTACAAAATTATTATATGTCCTAGATTCAAAGGCTCCATTGAAAAGAAAAACTATAAATAAAGAAGTGACTTATAAACAGATATTTTCCCTTTTGTTTTGTATATTTTGTAAGCTACAATTAAATAGAATCAAAATATTTCTGAGTAAATAATAAGGAAGACAAGTTAGAGATTTGATATTTTAAAGAAAATATTGTCATAATTTTTTCAGGAACATATAAGATAAACTTTTTTGTCCATTTACTTGACCTATTTTTCAAGAAAATTTCTTTTAACAAGCCAACAAGAGAGAATACTTGGAGACATATGGTCCTTTCTCTATATCTAAAAATGAAACACACTGAAAAATATGGAAGAAAGATGAAAATGTCTTGCCATATCAAATAATTAACACTTTTATTTTGTAAGGTACAGTTCTTTATGTTATTTTAAGGCACTATCACAATTATTTTGTTTGTTTCTACATTATCACTAGAGTATCTATCTTTTCTATTAGTCAGTTAGTATTATTCTATTGCTGTTTTATGCCATTATGAGCCTATTTTGATCGCAGTCACTTGTTAAAAACAATTGGTTTCTAAATCAGGGTGTGTGATTTCAAAATGCCTCCAACTTTGTATTTTGTTTAAAATGGATTGTGCTAACATTCTTTACAAGTCCACCACAGCAAAGGAGAGAATTTCCACAGGTGCATTGTGGTGGTGTGGCCTGCTCTCCTTGTTGTAACTGTCATCATAGGTTGAAGGCCATCATCTTGCACAAGAAAATTAGGAACACAACCCCTCTGGCTTTGATTTAAGGATGGTGAGTTTTTTTGGTGAGTAGAATTTCAGGTTGGGGCATCATTATAAAATGAAGAAAATTTGCTACTTAAAAAATAGTAAGGTTAGGTTGGGATACCTAGGGACATTTCCTATTTCAAAATAATCCCAGTATTTGGGAGCGAGAAGCAGGAAGATCACTAGTTTGATCCTGTCCTGGAGAGCCCAAGGCTAATCTGGACTACAGAGTGAGACTGTCTCAAGAAATCAAGTGAATGAATTAATAAAATCCATGAATGGATAAATAAACATTAAGGGCAGAAATGTAATATTGTTCTATTTCAGTCAATGTGTGGAAGTTGATCTTACAAAAATTATTATTTATTCCCAGTGTCCAGCAAGGTATGCAATAGAATGAGCACTCTAAGGTTATTTAATGAATTAGTAAAGAGAAATATAGAAAAGTTCCTTTCTTCCTACCATCTGGGTAGTGGGAATGTGTGAAGTCACTGGGTTTGTGGCTTCACTGAAACTCTTTGTTACAGCCCTTTCCTTCTTGCCATCGATAAACATGAACAAAACTGAGTCCATCCAGTGCTCACAGAATTAATTTCTTTTCATTAAAAAACACTTGGGGGGCAGGGATGCAGCTTAGTGGCATAAGCGCCAGAAGGGCAAGCTCAAGGTCCTGAGTTTGAGCTCTGGTTCCACAAAATAAATAAAAACATAAATAATGAAAGTAATTTTTGTTTTGCAAGACTGGGATGCCAACCTAGATTCTCTTGTATTCTGGGCTGATGCTCTCCCACTGAGCTATACTCATCCCAGAGCACAGATTTCTACAAGTAATATTCCACATATCCCTAGAAGGAAAAACTTTCAAATAAAATTAAATGGTCCCTCTTGTGATGCTGACTCATCTGCTCTGAAAGCTGGAATTTTTTGTCTTCTGTAGAAAGTAAGAGAGTAAAACAATATTGAGAAATAAAATCCACCCCGAAAGTCCGTCACTTTATGTATCATACATAGACAAGGGTGAAGCAGTGATGGGAACTCTCTGGAGAGGAAGCTATTTTTGCACAATTCATCACATATGCTTATGTCTGCAAAGAAGGAAATGTCTTCATATTTCTTACACAGTGCTCCTTTTAATATTTTATCGTATTTAGTTATAATAAAAATAAATATTCAACATTAATGGAAGTCAGTAGGAATGCTGTTTATAAGTGTCTATTAATAAACCATTTGTGAGGTTAGGGAATACAGATGTATTGAGTGGAAACACGCAATTAAGTGACTTCAATGTGACCACATAGTTAAATTGGGATTAAGAAGCAGAGCACTAGAAAAATTCATAATGTCTTTTTAGTGTATCTGGAAATAACTTGACACATGTAATATAACATATCTGGCAGCAATACATTTATTTATACTCTATTATTTGAACCTCTAATGGCATCTGGCTATAATGATAGTCCTTGGAGGATATGCTTTGGGAATATTTCATAGCTGAATGTGTAAAAAAAAATATTTTCACTGCACTATAAATTGGTCAAGTTGATGGTTTTACTTGATCATCTAAATTCCTATTTTTTGGATGCTTTGCAGTTTCAATTTACCTTTATTCAATTATAGCACTGCAACTATGTGAAGCAGTACAGACAGATGCACCAGAATTTGCTTTATTACAATAGCTTATAAGATGATACCCAACATCTATTAGTCTTTTGGGCTGCAAAGTTACCAAAAATTACTTCTGATATCAAAATCAGCATCACTGGTAGGAATTTCCACTTCTTTTCAACCTCATATCTCTACTGAAAAATTGACATGCTTAGTGTTTGTTTTCAGGTTGTACCTTGTCTCAGGAGGAGGGAAGTTTCATATGTGAGGAAATTGCTGAAGCCTTTGATCAAGTAAGATGGTTCATAGAGTAGCTTGGGAATTTACAAATCTGTTACCTGGCAGGCACACAGGGAAACCGTAGAAATCTTATAAAAAACCATATTTCACCATAACCACACTGAAGAATAAACCTCAGTATCCAAGTGTGACTGGATCCAGCATGCCCTACAGATGTGGAAACCCAGGGATGCTGAAATACCTTAAAGAAAATGTCATAGTATTTAGATCTAGCCAACATGCATTCTACTCTACACTTGAAATCGTTTTGAGATTATATATAATTTAAGACAAAATAAAAGGGATGGCAAAATAGCATAGTGGGGTAAGTGCCTGGTTAAGCAAGAGCAGGGACTGGGGTTCACTCCTTGGCACCATATGCCCCACTAGCCCTGCCCCCAGGCATGCTGAGCTGGCCACCGTGTTTCGGTGTGGTGGTGCAAGCCTGTAAACCCAGCACTGGGAAGGCTGAAAACAGGAGGATCATTGTGAGTCTGAGCTGCACAGTGAGCCCCTTATCAAATACATAAAATGAAATGAAATAAAATAAAATAAAATAAGGCTGGGGTGACAGCTAGGTGGTCTAAGTACCTACATGGCAAGTACAAGGACTTGAGTTCAAACCCTGGTACTGCATGTCATGCCAGCCCAGAAACTGGGCATGGTGGCACACTTCTGTAATCCCAACGCTAAGGAGGCTGAGACAGGAGGTTCACTACAAGTCTGAACTGCATAGCAAGACTATATATATATATATATATATATATATATATATATATATTTAAGTGCTATGTCAATAGCTATTTGTTGTATTAATTTGAAAGTAATTACAAGTTAAAAAAAGATCTGGATATTTTAGCATTGGTTTTTCTGTGAAGAATTTTAGCTTGAAGTTGCTTGAATCTGTGGGTGAAGAACCTGCAGAAAATGAAGGCTGCCTATTATACATAATCCGAGTCTCCTCAAAGACTACATAAACTGGCTGGCCATGTTATCTTGTCCTTTTGTAGGCCAAGAGGTGTGGTTTCAGTTTAGGTAATTTGCACGATTGGGTCACATATCTGAGATTTGAAAATTTGCATCCAGTTCTGCCTCCTTTTCACTCACACCTAATCTGTGTATGGGGCATGTGTATTGGACACTGCAGCACTAAACCTGAGCCTTGATTCTTAAGACTAGTTATATCTAGTCAATAGAAAGCAGGCCAGCAGTCCAGTGCTCTTCATGCGTGACGGTGGAGATCACATGTCTCTGCTCCGCTGCCATCGCAGTCTATTGTTGGGGAGCTGAAGGAACAAGACTCCAAAGTCACTACTGCTCCTTTCCTTGGAGTGTTACTGGTTTGACTATAAATAAAGTTGTTTAAACCAAATTTTAGGTTCTAAAGTATAGTTCCCATAGGGTCAGAGATTTCTTTTTTTTTATGAGACTTGTAGGATCCTAAATGTAACTTTATAAAATGTTGTGCCTCTATTTCAGTAATATTATGGGTCATCTATAAGTATATTAAAAATATGGAGTACTGCTTTGATCTGAATACTTCTACTTTTGAAGACATTCACTTCAGGAGATTAAGTGTAATACCTAATGTAAAGGTGTTACACTTTTATGTTTTTGGTGTTTATGATTGAATTTAAGCCTATGGTTTTAATACTAAGCATATGCTCTACCATTAAACTGTATTCTTGGATGAACTTTTACTAAGCATTGCTTTAGAATAGCTTTAGATTTACATAAAAATAGCAAATACCATACAGTGTTCCCAGGTACTCTGGCCCCAGTCCTATCCTCCAAATTTTTTGTGGGGTGGTATTAAGGATGCAGTATTCATGCTGAGCTGCAGTTTTGGCCACCTTCCTTTCCTTCTTCCTTCCTTCCTTCCTTCCTTCCTTCCTTCCTTCCTTCCTTCCTTCTATCCTTCCTTCCTTCCTTCCTTCCTTCCTTCCTTCCTTCCTTCCAACCTCCCTTCTTTTCTTTTATCTCTCCCTTCTTTTTTCTTTTTTAAATTTTGAGACAGGTTTTCGCTAAGTTGCTACATTTTCCAGGCTAGGCTTGAATTTGCAATCTTCCAGACAGCCGTTTAGAGTGCTAGAATTATAAGTATGTGCCACCAAACTCATATAGTTCCCACTGTTATTAAAAGCTTACAATAGCACAATATACATGTTACTATTAGTGGGATAATATGGATATATTATTGAGTCCGTACTTTAGTTCTCTTTTTTAACCTAATATTTTTCTCTTCCAAATTCCTACAATATAATTATGTTTAGTTCTTATTTCTGCTTAGGTTTTTCTTTGACATGACATTTTTGCATATTTTTCTTGTTTTTCATGAGCTTAAACAGTTTGAGGAATAGTGGATAGGTGTTCTGTAGAAAGTACCTTGATGAGACTTGCCTGTTCCTTCCTTATTCTATAAAATGACAATCATATAATTTTGAATATCTACAGAGAGATGATAACTACAGGTAAACATATTGCCACATGCACCATCTTCCACAGTTATCTCTCTCTCTCTCTCTCTTTTTTTTTTTTGGTGGAACCGGGCATTGAACTCAGGCCCTTGCACTTGCCAGGGAAGCGCTTATTCCATTGAGCCATCTCCCCGGCCCCCAGTTATCTCTTTTTATATGTACAGTAATAGCACCAAACAGCCTGTCAGCAAATTTCCTGCATACAGTAGCATTGGCTGCAGTCTACATGCTGATACCACCACTCTAGACTCATATGTCTAATATAGTGCAACTTCATACCCTTTGGCTTCCTTCTCATTCTCTCCTTTTTCCCCACCCATAGAATTCACTAATTCTTTTCCATTTTTGTGTGTCCAGCTTTTTTTTTAATATGTAAGATTCCATATGTAAGTCTGGTCATGAAATCATGAAGATTTTTCTTTCTGTGTGTGCGTAGTTGCACTTTAACATATCATATCAAAGGCACTTGCAGTGTGACTGACTGAGCACAGGTAGCTGTTGACATTGATCAGGTTCACCTGTGCTCAGCTCGGATTTGCTCAGTTGCTCTGGTATAACATTTCTACCCACCAACTTCAGACTGTGGTTTTTGGAAATTATTGTCTGTGTTTAGCCCACACTTAAGGAGTAGAGGGCTAATATGATCCACTTTCTTTAATGAAGAGAATTCACAGGAATTGTTTAAAAATCTATTCCTTGTCCTCCATTTATTTATTCAATATATTATGTGAACATGCAGGCTTGAATATTTATTTTCTAGTTTACATTATAATGTAGCATTACTCTATTTTGTTTTGAGTTTTGCTATCAGGAGCTCTTCTAGGTGGTATGTGTGACCTACCTTAGGTGTACCTCTAACATGTTGGCTTTATTTGTTTTTCCTACACCCTGGCACTGTGGAGTGACCCAGGCTTATCCTGTATGCTTTCTGGCTCACTCCTAGAGGCACCTTTTTTCCTTTTCAAAGAGGACATTTTATTAAGTAATGATTTTAGGAACCAATCAAGATCAGAGTTCCTTGTGTATTCCTTCGTTTTGAATCTATATAAGTGACAAGGGAAGGAAATATATGTGACATAGAAATTTGTGATTAGGCTATATATATATAAATACATAGCCTTCGGTATCTTATGAATCTAATATATTGTTTTCAACTATTTGTTTGTTTTCTGGTGCTGATGACTGGACCCAGTGTTCTAAGCACAGGACCTATCACTGAGCTGAAGCTCCCGACCTCCAGCCTTAAGTTGCAACCTAATACCACTTCTATTATTCTAGCCTTCTAATGCTTAGCTGTAAATTCCCAATCTAACAGCAAGAAAGCTGACTTTGCCAGCTGCCATTCATTTAAGTAATTATTCAGATCAACATGTCTAGTTGCTAATCCATCATACATGTTTTCAAATTCATCTTTGCAATAATATTATCTATGAAAGTTCCCTTTAGAAAAGAAAGGAAAATGCTTACTTATAAGTTGAATGATATTGATTCATTTGTATGTACGCACATAAATATAAACTTGTATTTTCATTCCCTGGCAATGTACAACTTCTGAAATCAAAGCCTTATATATATATTAGATGATTAGATAAAGATTTCTGCCTTAAAACTTTTAAACAGAAGTCTTGTCTCAATAGTATATATTGCTACCTTGAATGAAATTGGAAAGGAAACAGTTCTCCCAAAATTATTCCTGGAGGCAAGTATTATAATGATATCAAAAACCAGGGAAAGACATAACTAAAAAAGACAACTACAAGACAGTCTACCTTATGAACATGAATGCAAAAATCCTCAATAAAATACTAGCAAATAGAATACAGCAAGCCATCAAGAAGATCATACATCATGACCAGGTAGGATTTATCCCAGGCATGCAAAGATGGTTCAATATTTGAAAATCTATAAATGTAATACACTATATCAATAGAGCGAAATCTAAAAACCACATGATCATCTCAATTGATACAGAAAAGGCTTTTGACAAAGTTCAATATTCATTCATGTTCAAAGTCCGACAGAAAATTGCAAAAGAACGCCTCTACTGTAATTTGATAAAAGCCATCTATGACAACCTAACGGCTAATATATTTCTAAATGGAGAAAAACTGAAATCTCTTACTCTCAGATCTGGTACAAGACAAGGATGTCCTCTATCACCATTCCTATCCAATATGGTTCTGGAATCATTAGCTAGAGCTATTATACAAAAGGGAGAAATAAAAGGAATAAGAATAGGTAAAGAAGAAGTTAAATTATCATCATTCGCAGATGACATGATACTTTACTTGGAAGACCCAAAAAACGTCACCAAGAAGCTACTAGAATTGATATACAAATTCAGTAGTATACCAGGATGCAAAGTCAATACCCAAAAGTCAATAGCACTCCTTTACACAGATAACAAACACACTGAGAGGGAAATTAGATAAATAATACCTTTTACAATAGCACCACAGAAAATGAAATACCTTGGAATTCATCTAACTAAAGAAGTCAAAAACCTTTTCATGAAACATTACAGTACTCTGAAGAAAGAGATCATGGGGAATTTCATAAAATCGAAAGATAGTCCTTGCTCCTGGATAGGAAGAACCAATGTTGTGAAGATGGCCATACTCCCAAAATTACTGTACAGATTTAATGCAATCCATACCAAACTACCACCAACATACCTCACAGACCTAGAGATGTCATTCCTAAAATTTATTTGGAACCAGAAATAACCTAGAATAGCAAAGGCAATGCTGGGCAACAAAAATAATGGAGGAGGCATTATAATTCCTGACTTGAAATTATACTACAAAGCTACTGTGATAAAGTCACCATGGTATTTGAAGAAAAAAATAGATCTGAGGATCAGTGGAATAGATTAGAAGATGTAGAGGTCTCTACGAACACACTCATCCACCTGATCTTTGACAAAGGGGCCAAACACACTTTGTGGAAGAAACATAGTCTCTTTAACAAATGCTGCTGGAAAAAATGGCTCTCTACATGCCAAAAACTAAAACTTGACCCAGGTCTATCTCCATGCACTAAGCTAAAG
>NDGM011174678.1:0-12001 GCA_002564305.1 Octomys mimax | reverse complement strand
AGAAAAAAAAAAAAAAAAAAGGAATAAGACAAGGAGGAAGAATTGAAGTCATTGTCATTAAAAATACAAGGAGACATTGCTTGTTTTGTTTTAAAGCTCTTTTGCATTTTCCAAATAAATCTTTAAAATTAACTTTCCTGAGGTGACCAAAGTCACCTTTGGAAAGAACGTTATGATTTTTAGTAAATTAATGGATTATATGGCCTTTACCACACTCTAGTTCTAGAACTTTTCTGTCATGTGGTAAGATCCCTTGTGGCAATTTCTGGTTGGCCATTATTTCACTGAAAGCTCCAAGAAACCACTAATTCACTTTGCATCTCTAGAGATTTGTTTTTTCTGAACATTTCCTATAAATGGAATCATCTGCGTGTGTTCTTCAGCCTCTGGAATCTTGTGCTTAGCATCTTGGAGGCTTACTGATGTTGCAGCTTGTGGCAGTCCTTCATTCCTTTTTATTGCTAAATATTATTACTTTGAATGGATATACAACACTATTTATTCAGTTGATGGATTTTCAAATTGTTTTTGAAAAAAAATAGTGATTTCTAGTTTGTGGCCTGGCCTGTGAAAAGCTTGGAAGTCACTATTCCATTCTAACATGTAAAAAGCTAAGCAAAGTAAAAAAATGAGCAACACTCCTTAGATCTCTAAGAGAAGTGAGGTCACAAGGCAAGCTGCTGCCCCTGCAGATTTGGAGAGCTAAAATAGGGAACAGAGAGAATTATAAGTTATCAGAATAGAAACCTCAGTGGGGGGCTGGTGAGATAGCTCAGCGAAATAAAGTGCCTGCTTAGGCAAGCTTAGGCATGCTCAGGGATCTTGGTTTGATCCCTGGCACCACATGCTGTGGCAGCCCTACCCCAAGGTAGCTGAGCCAGCCAGAGTCCCAGTGTAGTGCTGAAAAACAGGAGGATCACTATGAGTCCAAGCTGTGTTGTGAGACCCTGTAACAACCAAATACATTAAGAAAGGAAGAAGGAAGGAAGGAAAGAAAAAAAAAGCAAAAGAAACCTCAGTGGAAGCTAGAGGACAATCCAAACTATAATTGACAAGTTGCTAGAGGCTTGCAGTGGACAAGTCTGAAAGACAAAAACTAACAGAGGGCCATTTATCAGCCTGGCCCCCAATTCACGTCTGGAGCTCTCCAAGGTTCCTGCAGTGACCATTTGAGAAAGATCCATACTTGCTTTAGGTAGCAGCAGGAACCGTCTCAAAATATGCCAAAGACTTATATTCTTAAAAAGGTCTGCTCTCAGGTGAAGTCAGCCAGAGCCTAATCTGCTGAGGGCTTGTTAGTGCGTAACTGATCAAGGGAAGGGAGGTATCCCAGTCCAGCCAATTCCAGCCATCTGTGAGGGATGGAGACAATGAGAACTGCTTGTGAAATTCACAGTCCAGAGGCCCAAGCTCACCAGAGGACTGATTCCAAATCACAGGGCTGGAGAACACTTTCTTCCCCTACCCTTGCTGCCACCTCTCAACAGCCTGTCTAGGGCAGTTCCTCTGACCTAGGACAACGTGTCTGGTTATTAAGAAAAACATTGCTGGGATACTAAATGGCAAACTGAAGACAAAAACAAAAATAGAACAACAAACAAACCCATTAACATGAAGGGGCCAAGCAAGTATCAGAGTCAGATATAGATATGGCAGTGATGTTGAAATTACCAGACTCGGAATTCAAAATAACTATGGTTAATGTACCAAAATCTCTAATGGGTAAAGTAGACAGCATGCAAAACCAGATGATCTATGTAAGCAAGTAGATATAAATGCTAAGAAAATGAAACAAAAAGACATGCCAGACATCAAAAGCTTTGTAGCAGAAATAAAGAATGGCTTTGATGAGCTTCGAAGCAGGCTGAACATGGCTGAGGAAAGAATCTCTGAGCATGAGAAAATCTCAGTAGAAACTTCCAAAATGGAGAAATGCAGATGAAAGGCCAAAAGAAAAAGAATTTAATATTTAAGAGCTGCAGAAGTACAAAAGTGGTGACACAAATGAATCAGAAATATCAGCAGAAAGACATGAACAGAAAAAAAGTATTTGAAATAATTACTGAGCAATTCCTTGAATTTAGTGTGGACACCAAACCACAGACTAAGGCCGAGAAACAGCCCAGAAAACATGAAGCAGGATAAATATCTCCAAGTTTACACCTAGGGATATCATTTTCAAACAATAGAAAATCAGAGATAAAGAAAAATCTTGACAGAGCCAGAGGAAAAATATAGCTTACCTCTGGAAGGGCAGAAAGAATTACATTTGACTTCTTAGAAACCATGCAAACAAGAAAAGGCTGCAGGGAAATATTTAAAGTGTTTAGGGAAAAAACACCAGCTTAAAATTCTGTGCTTTGTGAAATTGTCCTTCAAATGTGAGGTGAAATATAGAGTTTGTCAGACAAACAAAAACTAAAAGACTTCATTGCTAGTGGGCCTGTGTTACAGAAAATGTTTAAAAAAGTTCTTTAGAGTGAAGAAAACTTACATAGGTCAGAATCAAAGGTTTACATAAAGAAAGCAAAAGCATTGAAGAGAAAATAAGTCAAGGCAAAATTAAAATCCTTTTGTTATTCTAAATTTATCTGACATATAACAGCCTGTTTAAAATAACAACAATTAATAGAGTCACATATACACTTATTTATGATTATGATAAGCCAAATGAATTACAGAGCTGCTATGAGAATGAGAGAGAAGAACTGGATTATTTTGTAATTAAAAAGTATGTATAGTGTAAACGGAGTAACATTACTTGAGAGGGGCCTGGATTAGCTATAAATGTACATTGCAAACACTAGGGCAACCACTAAAAAGAGATGTACGACTGTTGTGCTAAAAGGGGAACAGAAGTTGAATCATGAAACTCGCTCAACAAAATCATGGGGCAGAGAAAGAGTAAAAGGTCAAAATAGCAATGAAGGGCAGGGAACAAATAGAAAACTTAACAAATATGGTAGATATAAATCTATCAATTCTTATTCTAAATAATGGTCTAAATGCATTAATTAAGGCCAGGGATGTGGCTCAGAGGCCAGGGAGATGGCTCAGCGAGATAAGCGCCTGCCTGGCAAGCACAAGGTCCTGAGTTTGATTCCCAATACCATAAAACAAAACCAAAACAAACAAACAGACAAAAATAAATAAATGCACTAATTAAAAGACACATTGTTGTGTTGATTAAAACAACACCCACCATTACATTGCCTGCATTTCCCCATAAGATCTGAAAACCTCATACCACCGAGATCTATGTGCACCCGTGTTTATTGCAGTGCAATTTGTCATAGCTAATTGTTGGAAACAACCCGAAAGCCACCAACTAAGGAATGGATAAAAAAGATGCGGTATTTTTACACAATGAAATATTACTTAGCTATACAAAATAAAGTCAAAGCTTTTATAAGTGAGTGGGTACAACTAGAGACTGTATTCATCATTGAAATAAATCAGACCTACATGTGCAAACATTATACTGTCTCACTATTGTAAGAACCTGAAAGAGAAAATAAAATTGGAAAGATATAATAGATACTGTGAAAGGGAAAGAATCTATTTAAAGGGAAGAAATAACAGGGATGAGGAAAAGGACAAAAGAAATAAAGAAGGGAGGGAGGGCTGGGGAGGTAGCTCAGTGGTCTGAGTGCCTGCCCGGCAAGTGCAAGCACCTGGCTTTGATCCCCTGTGCTTCAGGTCGTGCTGCCCTGAACCCCAGGCATGCAGCGCTGGCCACTGTTGGTAGATAATGTAATTGTATATATAGGAAATCCTCAATATTTGTGAATATTAGAATCCTCTTAGAAATAATAAATTCAGTAAAATAGCAGGCTACAGAAATCAGTTCCACTGGTTATACACTAATAATGGAAAAGAAATTGCAGAAACAATTCCGTTTATGATAGTGTTAAAAATAAAATATTTATGAGTTAACAAAAAACTTGTACAAGAAAAACTGCAAAACATGTCTGAAAGAAAGGGAAGAAGAGTGAGTAAATGTGAACATGTCTCTTGCTGATAGATCTGAAGACTAAGCATAGTCAAGATGGGCATCATGGTACAGGCTTGTAATCAATTGCAGCTCTCCTGGAGGCTGAAGCAGGAGGGTTTCAAGTTCAAGCCCAGCCTGGGGAACTTACTGAAATCTTTTCTCAAGTAAATAGAGAGATGGACACCTGAGGATGTAGATCAGTGTGAAGGTCCTAGATTAATTTCTAATACCACACACCCCCCCACACACAATTAAGATATATAGTTCTATTACCCAAAGTGATCTATTCAATAAATCCTCTCAAAATCCTAACTTTTTTTTGCATAAATAGAGCAATTCATCCAAATATCAACATGGAATCTAAAGGGTTTCTGAATAGCTAAAATAAGAAAAAGAGCAAAGCCAGAAAGCTCTTAATTACTAATTCAAACTTACTGTTTACTAACTGTTAGACCTAAAATTATGAAACTTTTGAAGGAAAATAAGGTAGCAGTAAAAGCTTTGTGCTACTGGGTTTGGTGGTTATAGGCAGGAAGAGAAAAATCAGATAAAATGGACTTAATGAAAAATTTTCAATATTATACACTAAAGTAAACTATTATTAGAGTAAAAAGACAACCTACAGAATAAATCTTTTTGGAAATCATACAGCTGATAAGAGATGAGCATTTAGAATGCATAGGCGACTTCTAAAACTTGATAACAATAAGCAAATAATTCAACTCAAAAATAGGTAAGGGATTTGAATAGTGTTGCAGCTTGTATCTAGATATTCCCCTAAAGCTTCGTGTGGTCACAGCTGGGGCTTTTCAGAGCTGACTAGATCTAGGGTGTGTGATATTAAGATTAAGAATATGTGGTATGGGGGCCAGGGAGATAGCTCAGTGGACTAAAGCACCTGCCTAGGCAAGCCTAGGCAAGCTTAGGCAAGCACAGAGACCACGGTTCCATCCCCAGCACCACATGCCACACCAGCCCCACCCCCAGGGGGCGGCTGAGCTGGCCACAGAGTCTGGATGTAGTGGTGTACACCTATAATCCCAGGGCTGGGAGGCCGAAAACAGGAGGATCACCACAAGTCTGAGCTGTGTAGTGAGACCCTGTAGCAGCCAAATACATTAAAAAGAAATAATTAAATAAAATATCATTAAAAAAGAATATGTGGTACTAAATTAGTACATCGACTGTTTTAGCATAGTTCTGAGTGTGCATAATAGGAAGGCCCACCCTGGGTGCGGGTGGAACCACCCACAAGACTCAGAGGTTGCGTGGATAAGAGATATAGAGGCTTGCTTTGTGGCCTGCTGCCTGTTGCTCACCAACTTCTGCCTGCTAGGCCATGAGCAGCTTCTCCTCTGTGATGCCTCTCCTTTCCTCCTTTAACTTGTGGATGTTGGATATTTTGTCCCAACAACAAGGAGAGAACTAAGACAAATAGTGTTTCTCTAAAAGAAGATATATAAATGGTCAATAACACAAGAGAAAGTGCTCAACATCACTAATTACTAAGGAAATAAAAATCCAAACATCAGTGAGATCATGCCTCACAGTTATTCAGGTAGCCAGTATTTTAAGAACCCCGAAAACAAATATTGGTGGAACTATAGAAACACCAGAGTTCTGTGCACTCATGGTAGAAGTATAACACAACACCACTGTTGCAGAAAACAGGATTGCAGGTCCCCAGAAAATTAGAAGTAGGATTAACACATGATCTCGCAATTCCACACTTCCCAGGGATATACCCCAAAGAACAGAAAACATAAATATGTATTTGTACTCCCATATTAATAGCATTTGCAACAGCAAAAACATGGTAACAACTCAACTGTCCATCAGTAGATGAATGAATAATCCAAGTGTGGTCCATACACCCAATGGAATATTACTTAGTTATAAAATGGAAGAAAATTCTAGCATATTCTACAACGTGGATGAGCAGTGAGGACATGATGCTAAGCTCAAGAAGCCAATCACAAGCCTGCCACAAGCAGACAGATGCTGTGTGGTTCCATTTCTGTGAAGTACTTAGAGTATTCAACACCAGGGAAACAGAAAATAGGTGATTGCAAAGGAGGGGGAGGGGAATGGGTATTACTGTGGATGGAAATCCTAGCTAATATGAGATGAGAAAATGAAATAAAATATACAAAGACTAGGAAAAAAAGAAAACCATCTTTGTTTTCTCATGACATAATTTACTATGTAGAAAATCCCAAACATTCGACAAGACACAAAACTAGACCAACCAGCTCCCGGAAATAGTAAGTGATCATGGCAGGGTGGCAAGGCAGAAAGTTAATGTATGAAAAGCAATGGTTAGGGCCAGCCAAATAGCTCAGCGAATTGAAGTACCTGCAAACAGGTGCAGGGGTCGGGGTTTCGATCCCCGGGTCGGCCGTGCTGGCCCCGCTCCCCCAGGACGCACTGAGAAGGCAATTGAGACTGGGAGTAGTGGCGCACAGCCATAATCCCAGTGCTGGGGAGGCTGGGGACACTATGAGTCGAGTTGTGTAGCAAGACCCTGTACCAAATATATGAAGAAATAAAAGATTTTTAAAAATCAGTTGTTTTCCTATATACTTGCAATGAGCAAGTGGAGTTTTAAATTAAAAATGCAACATTATTTATATTAGCATAGAAAGAAAAAATACTTAGGTATAAAGCTAACAAAATATGTACAGAGTTGACTTAAAGAAAACTATAAAACTCTGATGAAAGAAATTAAAGAAAAACTAAACAAATAGAAACATCCTCAATGTTCAAAGGATAAAAAGCCAATATTGTCAAGATGTCGGTTCTTCCCAACTGCATTTATAGATTCAGTGCAATCCCCCATCAAAATTCCCAGCAAGTTATTTTGTGGCTATTGAAAAACTGATTTTATCATGTCCATGGAGAGGCAAAAGACACACAACGATGTGCTCTCATGCCTTGTCGCATAGGTCCTATAGCTAACACAGTATTGATGAGGAACAGAGGCACAGACTGACACCGCTCAATTTCAAGACTTACTATAAAGCTATAGTAACCCAGAGAGCATGGTATTGGCATAAGAATAGATAAGTGGATCAATGGGACAGAACAGAGAGCCTAGAGACAGGTTCCCATAAATCCAGTCCACTAATCTTTGCCACAGAAACAGAGGCAGTTGAGAAGCAGTGACTTTTCAAACAAAAGATGCTAGAATAACTGGGTGTCCACATGCAAAAGAAAAGAAAATCTATACACTCTAGTTGTACCTTTCACAAAAATAAACTCAAAGTGGATCATATACACCTGTAAAGTATGAAATTAATAGATAACATCGAGAAAATCTAGGCCTTGAGCTTAGTAATGATTTTTAAATATAATATCAAAGGCATACTCCAGGATTGAGCTCTGGCCTGGCGCTTGCCAAGCAGGTGTTTATGCCCTTAAGGTATATATACAATAAAGCACTATTATCCAAAATATGTGAGGAACTCTTAAAATTCAACAAGGAAACCAACAACCTGATGAGAAAATAGAACAAAGGCCTTTAACACATAGCGCACTAAGGAAGATATACAGAGAGCAAATAAACATACAAAAAATATTCCATGTTCTGCGTCATCAGGGAAATACAAATCAAGGCAACAAAGAGGTCCTACCACGCTGCTATTAAATGGCCTGAATCCAGAACACTGACAATAGCAAGTGCTGGAGAGGATGTGGAGCAACAGGAACTCTCATTCACTGCTGGCGGGGATGCCAATTAGTACAGCCACTCGGACAGTTTTTCAGTTTCTTACAAAACTAAGCACACTTTTGCCATACAACCCAGCAGCTGTGCTCCTTGGAATTTTCTCAAAGGACGTGACAGCACAATAACCTGCTCACAGATGTTTATAGCAGCTTTACTCATAATTTGCAAAACTTGGAAACAAACAAGGTACTCTTCATTAGATGAATGGATTAGACAAACTGGTACATTCATTCACACAATGAAATATTATTCCACACTTAAAAGAAATGAGCTAGCAAGCCATGAAAAAAAAACATGAAGCAACTTAAACGTATATTCTGAAGTGAAAGAAACCACTCTGAGATGGCTGCAAACTGTATGATTCCAATGATGCGACATTCTGGAAAAGGCAAAACCATGGAGACAGCAAAATGATCAGTGGTTGCCAGAGGCTGGGAGAGGGACGGTAAATAGGTGGAGGTATGGAGGAATTTTAAGGCAGCGAAGCTATTCTGTCTGATACTATAATGGTGGATATATGTCATTACACATTTGTCAAAAGCCATAGAACGAACACCACCAAGAGTGAACCCTAATGTAAATTACAGACTGGCAGATAATGATGTGTCGGTGTAGGTTCATCAATTGTAACAAATGCTCCTGGACGGCAGCAGCACTGACAGCAGGGAGCTGTCTGTGGGTGAGGGGCAGGAGGATGTGGGCAATCTTCCTACTTTGGGCCCAGTTTGCTGTGAGCCTACAACTGCTCCAAAAATCAAGTCTACTAAAAAGAAAAAAGAAAAAGGGAGGCAGGAGAACAAAATAGTGACTGTTTTGAAGAGTGTGTCCCTTCCCAGGGGACTCCAGCAGGCTTTCAAATTGCCACACATGCAGGCACAGGACCCTGTGGTGTGTATAAACATGACACACACATGCATAGAACAAGATGAGAAGAATGCATACTGAAACCCGGGGAGAGGCTTTCTCTAAAGCACAGGCTTACTTGTGACTAGTTCTCTTCTTCATGTTTTCCTTTATCTTCAGAAATCTTTGCAGTGAACATGTGTTACATTTCTAATCAGAAAAGCTATCTTGGGATCGTGCGTTATGTGTTTAATGGAAAATAAATGATCAAAATACCCTATGAAATCTGAAAGGTACAATAGATACTTTGAAAGGGAAAATTTGTGCAATAGGAAGGAAAAACTGGGATGAGGAAAAGGACAAACAAAAAAAGGGAAAAAGATATATTTAGGTATATATGCAGGATAGTTTGAATAATTGTACTGCCGGTTTTTGCTGGTCTTTTGAAAGGAGCAGTTAATGCTTAATTTTTTTTTCTTTTTATTGTAATCTTTTTCTTTTGACTTTCTTACAACTTTTTTGTTATTGTTTTGTTTTTTCTTTAAACCAATATTGCACATTTATATCTGGTGACCTGAACAATTAATTTAAAGGTAGCATCATGCAATACAGCAACCATTGTTGAATTCCTATTACTTTGTTTAGTGAAATTTTGTATCATTTTCGATGCTTTGTTTTAAACATAATTTTGTATTCTTTAAATTTTTTTAAAAAGAGCTCAAAATACCTTATGATCCAATTCCACTCCTAACACATTTACATAGGAGGGTATTTTTAATGTAATATTGAAACCAATAGAAAAAACAACTCAATGTCCAAAAACAAGAGATTATTCAATATAGTAAAACCTACTCATACAGCAGAACAGATAGCTGGTATTAATCATCAAAGTATAGGAATGTGTGGTGGTCTGGAATTTGCTTCACAATATCTGAGAAGATGAAGCGAAAGGCATGTGGACAGGATGGGGAGTTGTGCGTGGATTGCTGTGGGGACCAGGTGGTGGCCACCTGGGGATCCACACTACTGGTTTATGTGTGCACGACAGACATCTTGC
Organism: Octomys mimax; assembly: GCA_002564305.1. Taxonomy (NCBI): domain Eukaryota; kingdom Metazoa; phylum Chordata; class Mammalia; order Rodentia; family Octodontidae; genus Octomys; species Octomys mimax. Next base: position 2,380 of record NDGM011174678.1, on the reverse strand, counting down.
ATAATAAAATAGTCTTGGAATGCAGGTATGCTGATGCGTGCCCGCAGTCCCAGCTGCTGAGGAGGCTGATGTAGGGAGATTACGAGTATAGGAGCAGCTTGGACAGCTTCGTAAGCCCCTCTTTAGTGCAGCAACCCTAGGTTTGATCCCCAGTACCACAGAAAAGCAAAAAGGAAACTTTAGAGTCATTTATGAATAAGACACAAAGAATGAATCAGGCTACTGTAATCAGAAAAGGGATAATATTTCTTACAGGCGCTGATTAATTTTGCCTTGAAAAATTCAAGGAAAGCCGGTGAAAACAGTAGAAACTGGGCAGATAGCCTGGCGAACAGCTAGAATACACGCAAGGGAAAGCACAGTCCTCCTATATATCAGCAATAAACAGTGAGGAATTACAAGGAATAAAAGAGACCCTACTTGCAAAAGCAACAACAACAAAAACACACACAAAAAAACCCGCTTCACAATAAATGTGCAATCCCTCTATCAGGCAAAGTACAAAACTTTACTGGGCAACATAAAAGAAGACTTGAATAAATGGAGAGACATAACTTACTCCTAGAAGGGATGGCGCAATATTGTAAAGATGTCAGTTCTCCTCAAATTAATTTATAAATTTAATGCAATTTCAATTAAAATAAAAAAGGACACACCAGAAGGACATACACCAAAATGTTAACGGCGGTGCTTTCTAGGAAGGAAAAAGATAATAGATTATGTGCTTCTTTGTTTTCCAAGTCCTCTACCTTGGCAGTAAGAAAAAAAGGCTTTGCTTAATGTTCTTATGGGATACTTAACAATACATAAATAATATTTATTCCCTCTCCCCACGAAGCTGCAAAATAATCTTATTGTATGATGCTGATTTATTGTATGAGGACATTTATTTATGTTTATCTATACAGAATGTTTGGGTGTATAGCAAGTAAGTATCTCTAGATAGAAGGGGTTAATGGATTTTTTTTATCCTTCTGTTGTTTTGTTGAGTCTTCCAAATTATTTACAGCAAATATTTGTTACTTTAAATTTTTTTTTTTCCTTTTTTGAGGCAGGGTCTTGACATGCATCTTAGGCTGTCCTTGAGCTTACTTGGTAGCTTAGGCTGGTCACGAACTCACAATGATTCTCCTGCCTCAGCCTCCTTCCAAAGTTCTGGGATTACAGGGGCTTAAAATGTTAAAAAAAATTTAAAAAAAGAAGAAGACAGGTCTGGTCCTTAGGGATCCAGTTAAAACCATTCCTGCCAACCAAATGAGGCTCATGTGTTTTGGGACAAGGCCGTTTCTTGGCTTTGTACAGGGTTTGGCCAACACCAGGCACCTGCTGGCTAGGAAGATTCAGCCCAGCAGGATAAGCATCTTCCACATCATTGTTAGAAGCAATCTTGGAAAGATATCCAGTTCAGGCATTGGTGATAGTCACATCTCAGTTCAAACCCTATCTGCCCACTGGAAGAAGCTTCTCAATCTTAGAAACTCAGTTTCTCCATCTGCACAATTGGGTGCACTTTAAGAAGTCAACTATTACGGCTGGCCAGATAGTTCAGCAGATTAAAGCAACTGCTTAGGCAGAGCTCAGGGGCTGGGGTTCGATCTCTGGCATGCTGTGCCGGCCCCATCTCCAAGGCGTGCTGAGTCAGTGACTGAGACTGGGCATGGTGGTGCACACCTGTAATATCCCAGTGCTTGGGAGGCTGAAAACAGTAGTCATTATGAGTAGAGGAGGAGATTAACAGGGCCACGTAGAAAAATCAAAATGAGATCTGAGTTTCCACAACCTTGAGTGGAGCCTGATGAAAATTTTCTGTGAAGGACCAAGGGATAAATATTTTTGGCTTAGTGGGCCAGGTGGGCATTGTTGAAGTCTCACCTCTGCTATTATGGCAGGAGTCCACTATAGACAGCAGGCAAACCAAGGGATGCATCTGTGTGATTGACAAGAACAGGTGCTAGGCAGGACCCAGCCATCGGGCAGTGGTTTGTAACCTGCTCTAGGGCAAGGGCTACCTTATGTTGAAGGTAAGTGGATCTTTCTTCAAGAAAAGCAGCTCAAGTTCTGGGTGGGGAAGATAAGAGAATGGAAATATACTGCTGGGCAAAAGACAGGAAGATAAGATGCTGAGTTGCTGAGAGAGGAAGGTGTGAGGGAGAGGCAGAAGGCCTGACATGAACATGGAAGGAAGTGTACCACAGAAGCTGAGAGGGACAGTGTACAGAATGAAGGCCGAAGGTGGGAGAGAGCCCGGGCAGGAAGGGCCAGGAGTTCTTAGCACAGTGACACCCAATGCTTTCTTGTGAGTTGAGCCTGCAGTCTGGTGTCTTCCTTCCTTCCTTCCTTCCTTCCTTCCTTCCTTCCTTCCTTCCTTCCTTCCTTCCTT
>NDGM011174675.1:0-12627 GCA_002564305.1 Octomys mimax | reverse complement strand
TTAGATATGTTGAATTGTGGGTGTCAATGTCAACATTGTTGAATACTTTTTAAGTGCCTGGAGTTCTGAAGCTCAGGGGAGAGGCTATGATTAAGTAGCTGAATCTGAAGTAGATCAGTCTACAGTTATGTATTCGGTATAGCTATGATACCCAGTGGGTATAGATAAGGAAAAGAAGACACTCTACCAACCTTCAAACTAGTAGTGTTCCTTTGATGTAGTTGTCATCCCAATAGGTATTAGGTACTTGCTACTCTCCTTTTGAGCGAAAGACAATCTTGCCTTTGCCATCTTCCATTCACTCTCCTACGTGAAGAGAGGGTAAGTGGCATAATATGAGAATTATGTACATTTTCTTAGAGAAGCTATGATAGTATACATAAGGGTCACACTGAAAGTCTTCAAGTTTCAAGGAGAAATTTTCCCCTCCACCCGCAGTCATCTGAATATCTCCATGCTGTACTCTTGCGCATTCCCTCAAGTGATCTGAAAATCACAAATTGCAGAGAGCTTAGCACACTGCCAAGTGAGAGCTGTTCTAAGGTAGAACTTAAAATATGCTAACAGGAATATAAAAACACTAAATTTATTTTACATCCATATGACTCATCCTAGAATATTCATCCTCAGCTGTGGAACTTTATGTTTAATTTAATGAAACTGAAAGCATTTGAATAAAAAGTGGAAAAATTTATAATAAACAACTGTTTGTCAAGACAATTTATTACTAGTATGCCGTGTGCCTGTGGATGTAATTTTATGCAGCTTAGATGCAAATGTGCAGAATTATTTTTCATATCTGTAAGTGCTATCTACTCTGTCTTCACTCCATCCTGAAATATTTTCCTGAGCCCTTTGTCCTTTAAAGCTGTGCGAATTTGGTCCAAACTGTTATATTCTTAGCACAATTTTCAATTTATTGATTATTTCTTGTGGATGCATATAGGCCTGGTCATTCCATCTTTGTCATTTTATTTTAAAGAAAATTTAAAATAAAAATGAAAATGATACTGAATTTCAAAACAAGGTGATAGGCAACTAACAACAGTTTCACATTGCACATTGTTATCTTCAGTGTAGTTGCTCAGATTTCCAGATATATGTATGCAAAATTGATCAAACAGTAAAAGCATTGTTACTTTCAATAAACTGAGACTAGTACTACAAATATCTTCTTAAATATATATATATATATATATATATGTGTGTGTGTGTGTGTGTGTGTCTGTGTATATATATATTTCTTCATCCTTTTTTTCTTTTATCTTCCATGCCAGTTGTTCTTCCCTTTTGAGCAGTTTCTTTCCCTTTCACAATATCTATTCTATCTTTTAAATCTATTCTATCTTTTAAACACTCAAAAAGAATCTTCACTTTTAAATACCCATCAAATCCAGTGGGTAAACTAAAAAAATCAACATACCCCAATAGGGATCCACTTCAGGGGACACAAAGTCCCAGAAGTGTTTAAATTTCACTCAGAAGTGTTTATAGGGAACATTTATCCCATCAACACATCTTTGTCGACTCATTTGCCATCTAGATTTATTTAGGGGTGTAATTTTAAGTATTTGCTACTTTCTTTCAGAGGAAAAGACAATCTTGCCTTTACCATCTTCCTTTACCATCTTCCATTCACTTCCCTACATGAAGAGAGGAGCATGAGTAGCCCTCCACATAACCCCTAACAGGCCCATAATCCTGCTTGAAGGACATTCTCTTTGTAACCCACCTATATCTTTCACAATGGCACAACCTTCCCACAGGGCCTCCACAAGGACTTCCCAGAGTTTGTGCTCCCTTAGGAGTATCACCTGGTGTGAGGAAACTGAGACCTGAGGTACAGTCTGAGGTGACTCTTTGCAGGCAAAAAGGTTGAGTGCACCATAATTCTGATTTAAACTTGCTTCTCATTTCATTATAAAATCATATTTGTCTAAGTATAAGGCTAAAATATGTTTTATTTAGCAGTTTCTTGACTTGGCTCACAAAAATCTTTAGACATTTACACATATGGCAATGTATCTATTTATACTCTTCCCTAAAGTCTCACAAATATCTGAGACAAAGCTGGTACTACTTTCTTATAGTACTCCATACATGAACAATGTCTTAGTCTTGACTTGAGAAATACTTTCTTCCATTTACCCAGCATATGAAGATTTACAAATGTTGTCTACTCTGTATTATGTCTGTTAGGACAAATCAATTTATTCATTTGTTAAAAAAATTTGGTTATTTAAAATATATTGATTGAATACCAACTATACCTTAGACTCCATTCCAGGGATAATAAGACAGCACAGTCTCTTCCTCCTAGAACGCAGGCCAGTGACAGACATAAAGTAAGCAATTGCAGCACAAGTCTGTGGTAATTGGGACATGATACCATGAGACAATGGATGGGGGCACCTCATTCATTAGCAAAGTGAAAGAAATATCCTGGAAGAAGCTATTTCTAGGCGTGTGAGACATTTCCTCACTCCTAGGTTTTACAGAGTTCCCTCTCTCTTCTGTCCTTAGTTGTTCTGCATTTCCTAGGGTTTTAACAGAACAGTTGTAATTTTGTCCCTAGAACTCTCCCTGAAATCCTGTTTTCTGATTCATCATTAGTAAATAGTTGTAGACGTATACTTACACTTTGCACCCAGGCTTAATCCAAACTTTACTGTGCTGGCCTAAATAATTCATGTTTCTGGAAAGAGCGTAACTCATTTATTGCTACCATCAGGTTGATAAAGTCTTGATCCATTAGAGCATCAACTCAAAGTCCAGAAGAATCCTCTAAATGAGACTAAATGGGGATCTTCAGCTGATTCTATTTAATTGTAGCTCTCAAACTACAGAACCTCACCAGCTGTCTTCTCATTGTCCTTCCAGTTTCCACCTGCCAGCCAAGACAAAACCACAGGTTCATATTGTTGAGCTCCATGACTCCAGGACTCACATCTATTGGTTTTCTGCTGCTGAGAGACTTCTGTTATATGTGAGTCAGAAATTTGGGCAAAATACAGAGAAGATGGTTTCCCTTGGCTCTGCAATACCTGGAAGCAGCTTGGAAGACTCAAAACTATAGATGACCTAAAAGACTGGCCTGAAACCAACTAAGGCTTAGGCCACTCAGACGTTTCAAGATTGAGATTGATTTTCTTTTTCTGTATTTTAGGGAAGAAGCTACAGGGTGTTCAGGGTCTCACTACTATATAGGACTCGAAATGATTCTCCTATTTACAGCCTCCCAAGTGCTGGGGTTACAGGCATGCACTACCACAGCCAGGCTCAATTGCTGTCTCAGAGAGCCCCATGGGCAGGGCCCGCACCACAGGCCCAGGGATCGAACACCCGGCCCCTGAGCCTGCTTGCAGGCTCTTTAATCCACTGAGCTGTTTGGCTGGCCTAGACTGAGATTGATACTGGCTACCGGTTAGGATGTTGCTTGGTTCTACTAGTCAGAACATTGGCATATGATCTCGCCCTCTCACTATTCATCTGCTCACGATGTGGTGACTGGTTTCAAAGAGCAATTTGAGCACCTTTTATGACCTAGCAGTTAAAGTTACATATGATCACTTTTGCCTTATTCATGGATATGCCCAGATTTTCGGGAGTGATTTCCTAGACAATTGTCCCCCTCAGCCCCAAACTTGCAAGTGGGAGAAATATCTATAACCCATTGTAGGAAGTATAGGTAGGATGAGAGATTGCATTGCTCAGACTTTGGAAAAATAATTTGTCATAGATATTCTATAAAAGAAGCTCAGATACCCCATATATACTTCCCAAAATCAAACTGTAGTAATATCTGAGCTCTTGTATGTTTTTGATAGGTACCTTTTTATCTGTTTCTAGTTATAACAAGAGAACATAGGGTTTCTTTTCCAAATACTCTCAGTGTGTTTATAAACAAATAGTACGACAAAGAGTTTAAATTTGTCTAAATCACTACTTATAGTATCTTACCATGCGATAGAGTTTTCTTCTTTTTCTTTTCTTCTTCTTTTTTTTTTTTAATGTGTTTAGTACAGGGTCTACAGGGTCTCACTACACCAATCAGACTCATAGCGATCCTCCTGTTTTTAGCCTCCCAAGTGCTGGGATTAGGGGTGCACGCCACCACGCCCAGTCTCAGTGCATCCCGGGGTGGGCGCAGGTCTGGCATGGCACTCCAGGGATTGAACCGCTGTTACTGAGCCTGCCAAAGCAGGTGCTTTAGTCCACTGAGCTATCTGGCTGGCCCTAGAGTTTTCTTCTTACAATATAGTCCTTATATTAAAATGCTTAGCATACTGTCATTGCTCATCTATCATGTTAAACATAACGTCCATGTAATTAACAGTATTTCCATACTTCAGAAATAGACTTGATGACTTCCTTATTTTTTGAAAACTAAGATTTTTTACAGTCTTATGCTAAATTTTTAGGAACTTAACTATTACAATAAGTATGGAACAAAGAAAGACCTCAGGTGTGTTAAGCTGGCATATCTACAGATAGTAACAAAGACTAGCAAGGCAAAAGCATAATTGCTCCAAATTTGTCTTTAGACATTTATTGACCTTAAGAGTCCAGGGACTATAATGTTTCCCTCATCCAAAACTAATCACTGACACTTTATAATTTGAATGCTGACAAATTTCCATTCAGTTACTGTCAAAGCTTGAATAATTATATTTAAGAGACTTTCTTCTGGAATGCTTCATATGTTTTAGAGAACAGTATTGGAGTTTAATTTTGAAGGTTTCATTTATCAAGAGAGTTTTTTTAAAAAACCTAATTTCTGAAAATAATGATATATGAATACTGAATACAGATAAAACATATTAACTTATGCAGCCTTAAATCTCTGGAAAGTAACATTTGGTTTTCACTTAGAATTGTTTCTATGATCTAGAAAAATATTTTAAAATAGAGTTTTCCTTATGAAAAGGTAAAATTTCATTACAAAATAGTAAGAGAGCAACAATAAGCACACTATACTATGTCTCATAATCTTAAAAGTAGCTACTCAGAATACAAGACTTAAGAAAAAGACTTTCAGACAGGAAACAGGTAATGGCACAGAACTTTCTGTTTAGTGATCTAAGAGGAACCAGCAGAATATTGATAAAAGTAAGTATCAAATAGTTGACAATGATGACTCTGCATATATATTGCTCCTTGTTCATATTAACCTATTGTAGAAAATATTTAAAATGTTGTATTTATGTTATTCACTTTTAAAAATGAAACGTGCAAAAAAAAATCAGTCTACCCACCATCATATGACAAATACAAGCCAACATTAGTCGGTGAATATATTTCATCTCATCAGTATGCATATCAGGATAGTTTTTTACCCTAAAGGAAAAGTTAATTAAGAAAACTAATTTAGTTTCTGAAGAAATAGACCTCATGAGTATCTATGAAATTTCAACAAAAATTGAGATGACCTACAAGAAAAGGCTTAATACATTCTAAAAGAAAAGAATTCCACAGTGAGTTAATTATTCAGAAAAAAATTATTTAAAAAAAGAAAGATGGAGTGCAGAAGTACAAGTAACAGATCTTCAAAAATATATAGATTAAGATTACAAAATAAAAATTTATAAATAATATAGCTAAACATTTTCCTTCAAAGAACTGATACAGATTAATAAATAAAAACCAAAGACTCCCTTACTAGAAAATAATGTAGATAAAAAATAAATAACAAAAATATATAATAAACATATAAGCAATGTTCAACGTTGATAATCATTTATAATGTTACATAATCCAATTTTTGGAACATATAATTAATGTTGCATTAATTAAAAACAAAGCATCCAGTGCTGCCAATAGTACGTTGAAACAAGTAACTGCCACCCACAACTGATAATAGTCTAAATTGATATACATTTTAGAAAAATACAATTTGATTATTAGTTGATCTTTGATCAAATAATTTTTTCAGGTCTACTTTATGACTCTAAATTGACAAGATACCACAATTTTTATAGAAATCATTTAGTATAGCACTGTTTATAAACATAAATGCAATGAACAAATAATATTGAACTTTAGAATATCACAATTATGTATCATACATTTATATAAATAATAAAGGTTTTAAAACAATCTTTTAAAATACTATAAAAAATCATATATGAAAATGTAATTTAGCAATATTAAAGAGGGCACACGAATACTTAGTATTTTTTCAACCAAGTAAATTATGTATCAACTATGGAATACAATATTTCAAAAAGTTAACTATAATTTTGGACTTCTAGTACTCTAAAAAATTAAATTTTTTAATCTTGTTTTTCTGTGCTCTTTACATTTTCAAATTAAATGTATGTAACTTACTATTAGATAAAGAAATTAGAGAAAAATATTTAAAGCATTCAAAATAAAAAAAGAAACATTAGCTTCTGACATTTGTTAACAACAAATAAAATAATTTAATAACTGGTCTTAAAATTATTTTCATATTTAAATTTTTAAAAATCAATGATTTTTCTCTTAAAGTTCGATCAAATAGGGCCAGCGAGATAGCTCAGCAGATTAAGAGCTTGCTTAGGTAAGTGTAGGGGCTGGAGTTGGACCCCTGGCACCACATGCTATGCCGGCCCCGCCCCTGGGCACCCTGAGCCAGAGATTGAGTCCAGGCATGGTGGCGCTCACCTGTAATCCCAGCACTAGGGAGGCTGAAAGCAGGAGGATTGCTATGAGTCTGAGCTGCGTAGTGAGACCCTGCACACACACACACACACACACACACACACACACACACAAACGCACACACGCCTACAAAAAAAAAACAAACAAAAAATTCCACCAAATCATTGTTTTTCCTATCTGAGTCCATCTTTTTAGGCTATTTTGATTGTATACCTGTTTCCTTTTTAGTTATGCATACCAAGCAATTCAGGGTCAAGTATCATTCTGAGCAAAATAATCAGACACACTGTTCTACTTTTCTAATGCAATTATTTACTCACTTTTCCCTCTTTTCTTCTACATTCTGTCTTCATCACTTGAGCTTTCCAGGCAGAAGATACATTTTAGCAGATGCTGCCCCTCTCCATAAATATGTGTCTGTGGCAGAGGACATAAAAATAATTGATATAAGGACAGTAGAATACTTAACTTGAGACAAAAGCTTTCAAACTACTGAAGGCTTAAGAGACCTAAATTTAGTCGCCTAAAAATCTTCTCTATTAAACTTCAGATCAACCCTAGATTTTTATGCATAGTGATAACAAAGGTGACCAGAAAAGGAAATCAAGAAAACAATTTTCTTTACAAAGCACTCTTCTTGGCTGCAGGCATGTCACACCTGCCAGTTACCAGCTGAAGTATGTTTTTCGGTTCTGCCCTTTGCCTGTGCGTGTAAACCCTTCATCCTTGCACCCCTTCCAGGAAGCTGCTTCTTTCAAATAAAGAAGTTCTGTTCTTCTGTACTGATCCTTAAGAAGGGTTTTCCTCTGGTATAAAAAGCTTTCCATCAACTACATAAGCAAGGCCTTGAATTATAGAAGAGGGTGAAAATATTTCATCACTTGCTGGTAATGCTGCACATCTAATGTTTTCCGTATGAGACGATAACCCGCAGATGTTATGTATCTCCCTTCCATCCATTATCTCTAGGAATCTGCCCTTCAGTATCACTGGACACATCCTGTTATCATAATTGTCTGCTATCAAACATATTGAACATTCTCTTAACATAAGTTGATCACATTATATTGAAGCACAGACTTAATATTCTTTTCAAATATTGAGTGTCTGTACTGTAAATATTGTAGTATTTCCTTGTACAGTAAAGCTGTGGATTTATGTTAAAAACAAATATTTCTAAGACATCTTCCCAAATTGAATTAAACATTTATTACACAGCTCTCAGAATGTAAGAATAATATTCTAGGACATTATAATTATCTCTATGAAGATGCAGCTGTTTTTCTAGATACATGAATTCTGAAAAACATCCATGTAGCATAGATAGTCTCACCCAATCTAAATCCTACAAAGACAAAATCAAGCAGGTGGGATGTGGAGTGATGTTTGCTATCCAAATGTGACATAAAGACGTTCATGGTTTATCAGTTTACATTTTTGTATTTGTTTTTCCAAATTTGAGTCTTGATCAGACTTTTCTGTCATATGAGCTGAACTGGTGTTGTTTACTGTCTTAGTCACTTTTCTTCTTGCTAACATGCGATACTTGGCACCAAAACATAAAGGACGAAAATTGGTTTTGGTTTATACTTTGTAGAAGTTGCAGTCCATTGTTGCCTGTCTCTGAGGCAGGACAGTCAGGCAGAGGGGCACTGCAGAGGAAAGGGATGCTCCCAGAGAGGGGCCAGAAGGCAGAGAGGGAGCGATGGGAGAAGTCAGGAGGGGAAACGCAGCCTGGGCCCAAGCCCACAGCGACCTGCTCTTTCAGGAGGCAGCACTCCATGGGCGAGTCAGCTGCAAACCCTCAGAACCTGTCACCTTCCAGAAGCCCCACCTACCAGTGTGGGATGCCTTTAGGGGACATCTAGGTATGAACCCAAAGAGTTAGACGCTAGGATTTAATTAAAAAGTTTGAGAACAGGTTTACCTCGTTAATGTCTTATATATAATTGATTAAAATAATTTCAAAGACATATTTCATGAATATATTGTCCGTGTACAAAGTTAAGGCATTAAAGTATGTATGATAAGTAAAATTAAAGAAAATGATTAGAGGATTAAAAAGTTAAATTCCGGGGCCAGGCAGATGGTTCAGTGGAATAAGCGCTTCCCTGAACTCCCTGAGCTCAATCCCCGGTTCCGAAAAAAAAAAGTTAAGTTCCATGTTCCTCTGAAGAGGAATCCACAAATAATTTTCAAATTTGCATCTTTCCTTCTCTTTTTCATGGGTTTTTGTCTATATATGTGTGTGCATATATGTATAAGATATGTAAATACTATATACATATATGCAAAACTAAAATGCAAGCTGCTATATATTTCTATTATATGTAAAAGTACTTCATGTTTTGCATACTTATATACAAATGCAAATCTCAAAATATTTCAATACCAATGTAAAAAGCACACTTATTACTACAAAGGAAAAATTATCATTTTGAATTTAACCTTCAGTAATTTTTCTTTTATAATCCATGAAATGCTGACTATTGTTTTCCTCTACATTTCATTGTCTTATCCTATTGATTTGTGGTTATTTTGTATATCATGAATATGAATAATTTCCTATCACATATGTTGCAAACATCCTTAGGTTTTTTATTTAGGTTTAATTTAATATTAATTGTTGGAATATTTCCTTCAGGAGGTTTGGCATATTTTGTGACATGTCATAAAACCTTTTCTACCTACAACTCAAATATACCTTCTTCTTTGTTTCATAATTTACTTTTGCACATACATGAGTATCTTTTTAATCTATTTTTGTAGGCAGTAATGCTATTTCATGCTTCCATTTTCATAAGAACAAATTACAGATATTTGTTCTTTTAAAAAAATTCAGTACACACTTTATGGTATGAAATAATGGACTTAATTTGACACACTGGACATACACATGAAACCAACTGGTTTCATCACCCCGCGGTTCTCCTGCCTCTCAGCTCCCTTCTCCTGACACCTCCCTCATCTTTGAGAGTCTTCTTCCCTCTTGCCTGCCATCTCTCTTTAATTTATCTCTACTTAATTTTTCCAAAGTGCACATGTACAATAGAACATTATTCAACCATAAATAAGAACAGAATCATGTGACTTACAACAAAAATTTGATAGAATTGGAGACCATGAAAATCTATATAAGAACTAATATATAATATATAAGAAATTGAAGCCATACTCAGTCACTCTCTTATGTTTTCTTTCATGCACGGCACCTGAACTTTTTACTTGGGGAGTATTTAGTGTATAAACAAAGAGCTATATCTTCAAACTTACAGAATACATGTGAACGTGTTCTTTAGTTTACTAAATGACCCATACTCCCACTATGAAATGACCACTTTATATTAAACTTAGTGAAAGGGAGAGAAATGATAACATTTCTAGATTCTTCATTCCATTTATCTTTATCTGCTACTGTTCCACTAATAATGGCTTAATTTTTAATTAATTGCTACTTTTTAATGCTTTGATGTTAATAACACAAGCTCCCACTAGTTTTCTTTCTTTCAATATTATCTTGGTTATTTTTCCACATATTTTTATGGATAAATTTCTGTCCACTTCTCAACTTTAACAGAAAAAGAATATAACTTTAAGTGATTTGATTCTAAATTACTGATTTGCTTTATGAGACTTGAAATATATAAAATGATATACTTTCTCACTCATAAAATTTTCCATTTTTCTATGTGTATAGCCTTTCTAAAATTCTTTCAATAGCATGTAGATATTTTAGAATTTTAAGCTTTAATTTGTTTGATATTACCTGCAGTCTTTATTGTTAGGTGTTTTATGGCTTTGTGGTTTTGTTACTGTTACCAGCTACTTTTCAACTAGACTTTTTATAGTATGTTTGCTTGTTTAATGTTACACATAGGAAGGCAATTTCTTGTATGCTGATACGTTATGTGCTGTCTTGAAAATAAGCTTAATGATGCTGACAGCTTGACAGTTGAGGTTCTTAGACTGTCTCCATGACAGACATCCTCCCTAGTTTGCTGTCCCTGCTGCTGATGTTGCTGCTACTTTGGTTGGGCCTTCAGTGGCCTACTAAATAGTAATGGAGATAATGACCTTACTTTCTTGTCTTTCTCAAAGAAAAAATGCAGGTGCCATTAAATGTATTTTTTAATAAAACTTGGTAAAAAATTATACATCAAAATAAAGATAAACTTTCTGCACTTCGTGAGCTAAGGAATGCCATTTATGTTTATTAATTAATTAATTAATTAATTTAATGTATTAGGTACAGGGTCTCACTACCCAGCTCAGACTTGTAGTGATCCTCCAGCTTTCAGCCTCCCCAGCACTGAGATTACAGGCCTCACCACCACACCCAGTGCAGGTGGCCTGCTCAGCCATCTGGGGGTGGGGCCAGCACAGCATGTGGTGAGTGGTGTTGAACCCCAGCCCCTGCACTTGCCTAACCAGGCACAAAGGCTTACTCAAAAGTTGTTTTTCTCCTTATAATTTGTCAATATTTTATATCACATTGATAGATTTTATTATTGTTGAGGTATTGTTATATTTCTAAGGTAAACAGTAAATGTCCCTGACATTTTAATTTCAATCCATTACTTGATGCTATTTGTGTTTATTTAAAATTTTGCATGTATTTTTTGTATTCTTTCTTTAAATCTATGTATTTTCTTTTCATTCAATTGTTAAGTGCATCTATTACCTTTTGCTGCCTTTTATCGAATAAATGTTTATTTTTAAATCTTGAAATTCAATCTTTTATTTTAACTAATTATTTGAAATTGAAATATTCTATTTCTTTTGTTCTAGCAATAAACTTTAATTCTTGAGCTTCTTCCTAATTTTATCATTTGCAGTGACTAGTACTAAATGATGTATCTATCATACACCCTCCAAAACTCAAAAACTATACTGTGTTTATGCTTTTATTCACCATCTTATTTTTCATATTAATTCCACTTGAAAGTTGTTAATTATAAAACAAATTTGGAAAAAAATCATTGCACTCAAACCTTTATTAGTAACGTCAACTAACTTAGTGACTCACCATTTATTTTGATATTTTAGTTTGTCTTCTTAGATTCATAATTGGATTCTTCCTGAGAACACTCAACAGTAATAAAACTTCAGTTGAGAAAAGATGTGTTTTCTGAATCATTCCATGGGCAAAACTAATATAGGAGAAATATAACTCCTGACCTGCTAGCTGTCAGATGTGCTGAGTATGTGTCCCCTGAAACTGAAGACTTAATTCCAAGAGATAATAGAGGTGAACAGAAGGGAAGGTGAAGAGAAGGAAAAGTTTATTGAGCCAGAGCTCTTGGATGACAGGAGGGATCCTGAGAGTAGGTTTGTGCGGAGGCCTTCCTCCGGGCCTGTACGCAGATGAGTCACAGCGTAGGCCCAACTGTAATCAAGTTATAGAATTACAATTATAGCTGCTAATATTTATCCAATAGGAAAGTGAGTCACATAGTGAGGTACATGGAAAGAACAAAAGCATTTTGTGGAAAGAATAAGTCTGGACACTCTGGTCCCCTACCTTGGTGACTGATGCCTGCCTTGAATTCCTGGACCAGGCAATGTTGATTCTAGTATAATTATAAGCTATTGTTTATCCCTTGGGGAGGCATAGAGGTTTGACCATCACATCTTTATGTTCAGGCCATTAGGTGTGACTCTAACCACAATCCTGATGTCATTATTTTCCACTGACTTCCATGATAACCTAGTCCTTCTCTGACTGAACATTAATTTTTATCCAACTTAACTGCCTATCAAAAAGAACCTTCTTTTTCATTCATAACTGATAAGTAAAATAAAGAATTGTACTTGCAAATTTGCTTACTTTAAATGTAATTTCCATTATTTTCTTGAGTCTTATGAATCCAATGAATTCTGAAGTAAACCTAATTTCTTTGACCCCTTTGTTTCCTGGTAGCACTCTTTTTTTCATAATTTTATTGAGAAACAAATAGCAATGAGACAGTTTCAAATCAAATTGGT
>NDGM011174669.1:0-15272 GCA_002564305.1 Octomys mimax | reverse complement strand
CTACCGATTTGTTTTGAAACTGTCTCATTGCTATTTGTTTATCAATAAAATTATGGCAAAAAAAAGAGGGAATGAAAGTTCTTTTGATCCCTATGCTTTTTGGCATTTCATGTTGTCCCTTCATGACATTCAGACCATCTAACAGTTATGCAGAAAAGGCTAACTGTTGTTTGAATTTGTATTTCCTTAGTGAGATATTTGAAATCTTTCATATGCTTCTTTGTCATTTGTGTACATGTGTCTTCTTTAATATACTGTCTATTCAGGCTTCATCACTGATTTTTAAGTGGTGTCATTTGCTTTTTATTGTCAAATTTTAACAATTATTTGCACATTTTAATAACTGGCCTCTTCCAGACATATCTTTTGCAAATATTTCTTCCAGTCTGTAATTTGTTTTCCAATTATCTGGAGCTATGCATTTTGTGAAGAAGTTCTTTCTCAAATTGAAGAAATTCTTCTCTATTCTTAATATACTGAGTCCTTTTTTGTGTGTGAAAGGATGTTGGCTTTGGGTTAAAACTTCTTATACAATCCACAGCTTTGTAGATATTGATGATTAGATGATATGTAGTCAGACAGGGACATGACTCAAGGTTAAAAGAACTTTAAAATGAGTATCATAAATTCATAAATGTAAATAATGTAGAATTTTAACTTGATATGCTTACTTTGCTAATCACTTACCCTGTATTAAAATACAAGTAATTTAATTTAATAGAAAATTGCATTTCTGAAAAAAATAGAGATTTGTTTCATCTATACCTTATTTTCTTAGTATTTTATTATGCATTTTGTACACAAAAATATGCTGTTTTCAACATGCTAATACATTTTTAAACCTATTTTATTAAAAATTGATGTAAGTGATCTCTTTTCTTCAAACTAACATGTTATTATAATTAAAAATTGAGTTAATGAAAATTTTGGTTGAATTATAATAATTCAAACTTTCTATAAGAACTCTAAAAATGTTTATGTGTACACATATTACTCTTTAAAATGTATCTTAATATGTGTAATATTAATTATGCTAACATCTGATTATAGTAACAGTTAATCTAAAAGCTGAAATATATATATATATATATATATATATATATATATATATATATTCAATCTGAAAATGTAGTCAGAGGCTGACCAAATAACTTAATGAATTAAAGCACCTGCAAGCAGGCTCAGGGGCCAGTGGTTCGATCCCCAGGTCTGATGCGCCAGCTCCAACCCTGAGGTGCACTGAGATGGCAATTGAGACTGGGTGTGGTGGCATGTGCTTGTAATTCCAGCTCTTGGGAGGCTGTAAACAGGTAGATCACTATGAGTCTGGTCTAGTAGTGAGACTTTGAACAGCCTGTAGGCCCCTGCCTAAAATACAAAAACTAAAACAAAACAAAACAAAAAAATATATATATAGTCAGAATATATACTTAATAAAAACTAATTATGAAGTTTGCATATTTTGATAAGGATTGTATAACATATTTTTCAACCAAATGAAAAGTACCTCTACATTTAACATTCCATATCATTTTCCCCACAAAATTTCTGATTGTATTTATTAAAAAATATTTTTCTAGATTCCTCCAAAATACAAGGTCCTTGGATTACAATTTGCCCCAAGTGGCCTCCTATTCACAAATAGGGACCACATGACTGCTGTAGCCACTGTCATATGCCACAGTCACTGAAGCTTCTCCATTGTGAAATCCTTTGTTCATATATTTTCATCTCCTCTCTGATGTTGTCACTGTTGAACACGGTTCCACCTCCAAAATCAGTAATTCAAGAAACTGAGTTCCTCACTTAACTTTTTTTTTTTTTTTGCATTGTTCCAGTCCATGGATATCTGTACTGCATCATGTAGATGTTAGAGTCCTCAGGACAGTTGGCTGCCTATTCAGACAGCCTTCTTTCTCTATAAGTCTTTTCTTTGTACTCACAGCAAAACTTTGGATGAGAACCACTGTCCAGTTTTGTATGAATATAGCTAAGAAGATATAAAAAATTTATTTTTACACTTCAGAGTTCTTTAGTTGTTTTAATCTTGATTTTTTTGTTTTGTGCTCTAAAAATACCAGTTTTTCTGATCTTCTATCATTTCTGTCCATATTCCATCATGGTATCATTTTCACCAGTTTTGTTTTTAGTAAATATTAAATTAATTGTGTGCCTTTCTTCCCTTCGTTTCAAATAGACATTCATTTTTAGTTTTGAAAGTTTTAAACCCTCAGTAAATAACAGAACATATTACTATAAATAAAATATGCTTACTTAGAATGACAATTGTTAAATTTGGCCATATTTCCATTGTCTTCCACATATATCTATATATAATTTTGGTCAAAACTTTTGAAAATCAATTAAAATTCTCAGGCTATTTTACTGCTAACTATTCAAAATACAGCTATCATTTTAAAAGATGTTATTAAGTGTAATATCACAACTAAGAAACTATGCTAATTTAAATATACCACCTAATATACAAGCCATATTTAAATTACCTTCAATCATGCAACTTATAGCAGCACGATTCATAATAGCTAAATCAGAGAAGCAGCCTGTATGTCCATTAAGAGATGAATGGATGAAGAAGATGTGGTATTTACACAGAATGGAGTACTACTCTGCCATAAAGAAAGAGAATCTTGATTTATGTGCAGGAAAATGGATGCACCTTGAGACCAAATATTAAGTAAAATAAACCAGACATAGAAGTTTAAATATCATATGGGTTATCTTATTATGAGAAACCCAAATGATAAAGAGAAAAATGAAAAATAGATAATAGGAAATAGAGAGATCTTTCTCAAATATGAATTGGATCAAGAGATGGAGGGAGGGAGATAGCAAGGAGGACAAGGACAGGAAAGGGGAATTGAGCTGTGTTATATGCATATAGTAGCACCATACGGGAGTGTAAACATTGTGAACTACAAAGATATACTAAGAAAATTTTTTTTTAAATATTTTCAAAAGGATTTGACTAGATGATCCTGAAAAGATGTACAAATGGAACCAAGTATATGAAAAAAAAATGCTCAATGTGATTGATCAGGAAATTCAAATAAAACAATAATAAAAATAATCTCCTACCTGTTAAAATGGCTGTAACTAAAACAATAAAATATAATGAGTTTTGGTGAAGATGTGGTGAAAGGGTGTATTTGTACACTGCTGGTACAAAGTGGTATACTCATTTCAGAAAACAACTTAGAAGTTTTCACAAGTTTTAAAATAGGATTGTGACATGATACAGCAGTCTAATTACTGTGCATAGACTCAAAGGAATTAAATCAAATGTGTGGCAGAGATATATGGATTCTCATGTTTGCAGCAGCCTTATTCACAATAATTAAGCATAGAATTAACCTAAATGTTTATCAACAAATGAATACATAAAGAAAATACACTCTCTTTGCACAATGGAAAACTGTCTGACTTTAAAAGAGAAGGTAATTCTTCCATTTGAGAAGACATAAATAAATCTGGAAGACATAAAATGACCTAAGCCCCTATCAAAAGACAAACCTCATGTTCTCATTTGAATGTGGAATCTTATAAAGCTGAACTTATAGAAGTAAAGGACGCAGCACCAGGCCAACCTAGAAGGCCTGGAATCTCAGGGTAGAGTCTGGTGGGAATCGCATTGTGAGGCTGAAGAACTGGAGACTGGTGTCTGAATGCAGTAGCAAAGGCTTCAGATTTTCCAAAACAATTCGAACATATTAATCTACATTCCCTGTTCCTGTTTCACTCCACTCAGACTACAAACTTATGGCTCAAGGTAGCGAGTTCTGCCCCTACTTTGCTGACACATATCAGCCACTCACAGATATACCCACAATTTGTTTACTACTCTTACTTGTGTTTGAAATTCATTCAGGTTGATGATTAATAGTCATATTAATAATGCTAAAACTTTTCTAAGCATGAAGATGTAGTATAGGCTCAGGTGCCTTAGTCAATCTGTCAAAAGCCTACCTATATTCTCTTTTAATATGGCTTGGCCAGACTCCTTGTGGCCAATATCCACATCTCTTTGAAGAATACATCTGGCAGTAAGAACTTTATTTGTTAAGTATGCAGTAGGTCAGAAGTATTGAGGAATTAATGTCTTGAGAATATCCTTCAGCTAATAATTACTTTCATAGTATTCTAGCAGGATCAAATACTATTCATCCACAGTAAGCAGCTTGTTGAGTAGGGTTCCCTTCTCTGATCACCTGAACCCTGTTAAAATCTTCCACACCTGTGTAGTTAATCCATTCCTCTCCCAAATATATGCAAACGCTGTACTCACAGTCTGTTTCTGAGGGACCTACATAATTTATATGCTCTATAGTGCTATTAGAATAGTTAAGATATTTTATTTGTATAATTCAAACATGAATCTTCTCAGATCTTTAAGTCATTCTTCAAAAATAGTTAATAAAGCATAAATTAAGTATCTTTATTATAGTCTCCTTAGACACTCTAAATAAATTCTTTCACATAAATAATTGATACAGTCTTTACTTTTATTTTCCTGGAAGGAAAAGTAACTCAGTCCAAATTGTTTATTATACTGTTTAAGTATGATTAAAAGCATCAGATCTTGTACTTATAGTGACAGAAAACCAAAACTCAATTTATGTCTTCTGCTATAAATTAGTATTACTGCGGAAGAACCTAAGGGATTATGGTATCGAACAGAGTAATTTAAATAAGACAAATAGTGTGTAAATAAGCATGAAGTAGGAAAATAAGAAACCAATGGAGAAAAAGAGGAAACTTATTAGCTAATCGTATTAATATATTCATTATGTTTCCTTTTAACATTTCAAAATCAGTAATTGTGTCTCTGACAGTGAGAATTGTTATGTTTAGGAGAAGAAACACCCATACCAGGTACTGACCTTAGTCTAGAAAAGAGTTGGCAAACCATGGCCCTTGTGCCAAATCCAGAATGTAGCTGTACCCAGTAATGGATGTTTTCACTTTACAATTTATCGTGAGATGTTTGAGACAGAGACCAGAGACCTTATGCTGGCCTACACCTAAAATATTTGCCATATGGTCTTTATAAAAGAAGTTTGCTGTGCTTTGGCTTGATCAAAATGTATAAAACTTCTCTAGTCACACTCATAAATATATTGCATGATTGTATATCCTGTGGTGTATTCTATTTATGTAGAACTTGTGTTACTCAAAGGAAAATCAAACATTCCCATATCTTCATGACAGAGTGTAAGCTTACAACCTAGAGTAACTAATGCAACAATGTATTTTGTAGTTTAAGTTAGTCATAAATACACATAAATATATACAAATATTATTTTAAATTATAAAACAAAATAAAAATGATCACATTTCAAAGGGAAGAAAAAATTGACATGTTTTCTAAAGTAACTGTTCTAATCAAAAGAAAGTCAAACTAGAAACAATAAAGCCTATTTTTAAAATTAAGTCAACATGAGAGGGACTTTATGGGCACCTTCGTCAGGTGTGTAGCATAATGGGGTTCTGTCTCCATCAAGTGGGACAAAATAAACAGTTCCTTGTGAGTAACTCTCTGAGTTGGAGCTCAGTTGGCCACATAGAGATCTACATTCCTGCTGCTTCCATGGAGGTGGGAGTTCCTCTGTCACCACCAGCTATCCTCTCTGCAGAAGTGAGTTATTGTTGAAGTTGGTCATTACATTTAGAAATTTGAAATGTTTGACTGAACTCTGACTTTGACAATTCAATATTTGGCATACTACTTCAATACTTGTGCAGCACTGCTTTGCCTTTTGCTGACTGCTGACATCTGCTGGTAATTTTGTGGAAATATGCAGAAATTTGGCAATTTTTAAAAGCCTGTAAAAAATTATAGTCATCCACTCTCAGCCCTCACAGAGTAACTGTGCTTTGGTTGCCCTCCAGTCATAAGCAACTATAAAATCAGACAACTGTGTATTTGCCAACAATATCTGTCGCTAAAAGAAAAGTAGTGCAGGAGCCTGCTGTATGAGAGAAGGCACTACGTGTGAAGCACATCTATTACCCTGTTTGCCTCAGGAGCAACGGTCCACAGCTGCAGTGCCAGGAGGGGCAGCCACCTGGATGGGGCCTTGCTAGACTGATTGCAGAAGCAGCTGAGATTTTTCAGCACAGTCTATCAGAAATGAAGTAGCTATGCAGAAGCTGACTTGCAGAATCTAAATGTGAATTCACTGTGGTCACCTGAGCTGAGATGTGCATATACCAGCGAGGCTTGAAATTTAGCTTTTAGGGGTGAAATGCCATGAAGCAGTTAGGAATGGGATTTCCAGTCCTAGCAGCATAAAATGCTCACTTAGTGTCTGTTAGGGCTTGTGTCTAGATGTCCCCTCAAAGGCTCCTGTGGTCATAGGTGGAGATTTTCAGCAGTGGCTGGTTCTAAAGTGCGTGATGATGGGATTAAGAGTGTGAAGCTGGAACTAATGCACAATGCTGAGATTGGGTTCCCTGGGTGCAATGCTACCCAGCCTAATCAGTAGCCTAGAGAGAAAATGGGACAGAAGGGTGCTGCTGCCATGGTATTGCTTGCTGCTTGCTGCTTCCCTGCTGGTTGCCTGCGCACTTTGCCATGAGCTACTTCTCCTCTGTGATGACTCATTTCAGTGCCACCCTGCCCTTAGCCAGTTGACTGTGAACTGAAACCTATACAGATATGAACTGCAATGAACCTTCCCTCCTTAACTTTGGGTGTTGTATATGTTGTCTCAGCAATGAGAAAAGTAACGAAGACAGTATCTCTGCCTGCATAAAGGAAAGACTTTAAGACAAACAGTCATACTCTGAAATAAAGACCAAATGATCTAGAATCAAGTTAATCACCATAGTAAAAATAAATCCAAGCCCAATAAGCTGAAGTGGAAGTCCAACTCATAGCTCAAAGCCTAACAGAACAAACTTCAGATGGAGATGACACTCAAATGAAGATGACATAAAATTCATTCTACTTATACTGCTGAGGACTTGGGGATTCAAAACCACTCATGAGATTGGTGGTTTTAAAATATAGATAGATAGATAGATAGATAGATAGATAGATAGATAGATAGATATGCTCCCAACTGATAACATGCTCCTTCTGTAAACAATAGGATGTGAAAAAAAAGTTTCAGAGTCCAAGATCAATTCACCCAACTGCCCCAACCCAGAAGGATCTTAAGTCCTAGGTAATAATTTGAATGAAAGGGGCAATGAGTGATACGTAAAATACTTTAGATGTGCCAGGATCAAGGTACAGAAGACCTTACAGAATAAACATAGAGTTGGAAAAATCCTACAGTAAAGGACTTCATGATGATGCTGCACTGGATATTAGGGTGTGGGTTGGGTTACAAATTGGAAAATGTAGCTGATTGCTCAGAAGTCTCAATTTCTTTACCAAAATGAAATACTGAGATGAATATGAGTGAAAGACAATATTGTTCTTACGTTTTCACCAGTGATGATGCATAAAATTGCCCTTTGCTTAATTTTAATTGATCATGATAAATGGCAACTTTTAGAATTACCTGGAAGGCAGCATGAAATCATTTTTAAAATTTATTTATTTATTTATTTAGTTGATACAAGGTCTTGCTAAGCAGCTCGGACTTGTAGTGATCCTCCTGTTTCCAACCTTCTCAGAACTGGGATTACAGGCATGCACCACCACTCCAGGTTTTGGGCCACGTGGCATGACATGCCTGACACCACATAGGGTGCTGGGGATCAAACTCAGATCCTTCCACTTGCCGCACTTAGACCGCCAAGCTATCTCCCCAACCCATGAAAATATTACTCCTAAGAAAACGGTTGAAGTGGGAGTTCTGTTTGTTTTTCCCACTGAAACCTCCCCTAACCATCCTGCCTTGCTGCTAGGTAAAGCAGATACCATGAAAGCAAAGAGTTGGCTGACTGCAGAGGATTACACAGAGTGATATGAAACTGTTCCAGCTGTATCTTGCACAGAAAATATTGTACACATGGCGGGAGAGATTAATGGAGCATCAGTTTGCCTTTAGAGACATAACTAATGCCTTCTCAATCCAGAATTGGAATCCAGCCAGGTTGTGGTCACATTCTTTGGATGGCACTATGTACACATGTACTGTTTCCCCACAGGAATAGTTGAATTTATGGATGCATTGCTGTAATTAAGTGAGGATGGACTTGGAAATGATAGCCCCTGTGGGCATTTATTGCACCACATCAATGATGCCATGATGATTGCCTCCTTCTCATTGGATAAGTAGGAGTTAGAACTATGGTCAATAATTACACAAATAAGGGCTTACTGATAAATACAGGTAAAATTCAAGGCACTTTGAAATTCATGAGAGTTACATAAATTGGAGTGATGTGCTAGCTAAGGACACAGAACATGTCTCTAGTACCTTTATATTATAAATTAAGCAGCTATTTAAAAAGTTAAGTGTACAAAAATTTTAGTTAATTTCTCAAAAATTTTTAAAAGTTGTAGAGAGGCAAATATTCCTACCCATTGCAGAGCTGCATCAGAATGAGTGTTAAATCATTTACAATATGAAAGATTTCAATAATGAAGACAATTTGAAAAATAGCTATTCACCTATCATTTAGAAAAATAACACTTGATTTTTATATCTTTTATTGAAGTTACTTAAAGAAAGATAACATTCCATACTCTATTGAGATGAATTTTGAACTATTTACCATATCATTACTCTCCCTCCTAGGAAAAAATAAATGCTCCAATTAGTGTAAGATGGTTCTCCATTTACAATAGTTTGAATTTCAATTGTTTTATATTGAGTAGAAGCAGGATCAAACTCAGGGCCTTGTGTCTACCAGGCAGGCACTTAAGCCACTGAGCTACCACTCCAGCCCTGAAGCTGTGCTTTGAGCTTTCCTGAGGCTTTCCTGAGGCTAGGGACATGAAGAATGATCCTGTTTCACCATGCCAAGCTGCAGTGGCTAGCCACAACCTCTCATCATTCACATGAGATATTCAACATTTAAAGAAAATAAAGCAGATAAAATAAACAAAGCAGGCTATGTGTATTAGTTAATTTTGTGTAATTTTTGGCTAATGTAAGTGTTCAGAACACATTTAAGGAACATAAGATTAAGATGTTCAGTATGTTTGTTGTGTTATACACACTTTGAATTTAGGATATTTTCAACTTCTGATGAGTTATTTGGACATTAGCCCCATCATCACTGCAGAAGCTTCTGCAGTCTTTCTTGTCCACATGTTCGCCATCTTAATACATATGTATGAATCCTCATTTTCAGTTTTAATTATCTGACAACTTATTGATCTATAGTACCTTTACCAGTATTTCAGAGTTGAGATCATTTGAGTCTTACAGTAAGATTTGATAACCAAACTGGCAAGGCCTTCTTCCTTATGCCTGTAGTTCAAGATAGTTGGGCTGTTCCTGGCTCTTCATTCTTTTCCAGGAGATTTAATAGAAGGTGGTGATATTACAAGTAAAAGAAAAACACCTGTAGAGAATTTGATCAATATTGCTTTGAATTTGTAGTTTGACAGCATTTTATTTCAGACGTTGAGTATTGTTTTAGATAAGCAGACTCTGTTAAACATGATTTGGTGGGATTTTATTTAAAATATATACCTCAATGTCTGTGGAGGTTTGATATAAAATGTAATTTTATATTACTGTTTTGATTTGGTTTTATTGTAACAGTGAGAATAAACCTATAAAATGGTTTATAGTTCTTTCTTCTTTTTCTGCAATAAAGTAGGCTGTAGAAATTTGAAATTTTCTGTTCCTTGTGGGTGAGTAAAATCCTTCTGTAGAATCACTAGGATTCAATATATCTTCTTGAAATTGCAACAAAGTTATTGAACTGATTTCTTTAATAGTGTTCATTGACTTCTGAATTTCTATTTCTTCTTTAGAAAAATCGCAGTAAATTGTCTCCTAAAATCATTGACATTACAAAGTATAGAGCATAGGACTTCTTCAATATTAATGTTAGTCTGTACTTCTGTATATTTATTGATCATTTAGATAGAAGCTTATTTTAATTGCTTAAATTATCTGAGAAAAAATTCACTTGATAGAAGTATTTAAATTTTGTAAATTCCAAACTTAAATGAACAACATAGATGTGCATTATGTTTGCAGGTCAAATTTTCATGCAAGTATTTTTTATTCAAGGCCTAATGTCAAAAAATTTTCATTTAGATAAAGACAGATTACATGTATTTTAGACATTTTCAATTTAAATTTATTTGATATATCTTGAAAATAGAAGGGCACTTTTCAAATAAGTTTCTTTAATTGTACTTAATTGAAACCAAAGGTTTGACTAAAGTATTTTCCTGCAAATGTATTCAGTCAACTGGTAAAAATGGCTAAGATCAAAAGAGACTAATAGTACAACTTGTTCAGTGAAGATAGTTTTCACTTACAGCTGTGTGAAATGATATAGTAATGTGCTGCCTAATGACATTTTGGTCAATGACAGATTGCATATATAATAGCATTCTCATACTATTATACGATTTAGTGACATTATAGCCCTGTTAGTTTATGTAAGTACACTCAATGGCATTTTTTAACTTTTCCCTAATAGCAAACACTAAAGATAAAAAAATTGAATAAATGATTTTTCCATCACTGGAACATAAATCCTGGCATCCACAACATAAAGAAAGGAATG
Organism: Octomys mimax; assembly: GCA_002564305.1. NCBI lineage: Eukaryota > Metazoa > Chordata > Mammalia > Rodentia > Octodontidae > Octomys > Octomys mimax. The sequence goes on along the minus strand of NDGM011174669.1, from coordinate 4,601 downwards.
TCTATTTTGACATGCAGTTTCCAAGGGTTCACTTCATGGTTGTATGGTTCTAAGGCAGAAAAATCAAAGTGGAATGACATGGCAAAGGAAAGCTGCTCAACCCATGACATCCAGAAATGAAAGAGAGAAGGGGAGAAATGGGACAAGAGTAAACCCTTCCAGCTCATGCCCCCAGTGACTCACCTCCTCCAACTGGACCCAACCTCCTAATAACACATTCAGCTAGGAACTAATCACCTTCCAAGCTCCACATAGAATTTGGGGAACATTTTAGATACATAATGATTGAATTCCATCCTGGTCCCCAAACGATTCATGTCTGTTTCATGATGCAAAATGAATTTAGTCCATCTCTAAGATCACCATAGTCTGAAAAAGTTCGCCCCTGCTAGAAGTCTAAGTTCAAACATACATTTTAATCAGTGGGTCCTGCGAGGCTTTAGAATGCCTGGTGTAGTACTTTGTAGGTCCTCATTAAAGATTGAGCAAGAAAATTTCATCTTAACCACTAAAAACTATTATAATAAAGAATTAAAATCTTAAAAATAAATAAATAAAAGTCTAAATTTAAAGTATCTTATGAGAGTGAAGGTAAACTATAAGATTTGTTTTAAAAACAGCTAGGTGAATCTAATCACACATTAAGCTTTTGAGATATGTACTTCAAAGTACAAATCCATTTTCAGTATGTATAATTTGTCACTACCTGGCATTGAAAAAGTACCCTAGCTGGGTATGTAGCTCAGCAGCACAGCAGCTGCCTGGCAAGCATGAGGTTGTGAGTTCAATCCCCTGTACAAAAACAAAACAAAACAAAAAAAAATGTATCCTGTGGCCAGTAAACATTTCTGCATAAGAAATGCCTTGAAGAAACTATTCATCATACAGAATGCAATATTTTACAGTTTGCAATTTACTTATAGTTAGGTGACTAATGATGAAAAACTAAAACCTACAATATGACCACACTGAGGATTTGGAGAACATACACTGGAGAGTAAAAACAGGAAGTCAAGGACTGGGGAGATGGCTCAGTAGAATAAGCGCTTCCCTGGCAAGCATAAGGGCCTGAGTTCAATCACTGGTATCATAAAAAAAAAAAAAAAGAAAAACAGGAAGCCAAACTGTCCCTTCCTAGGGATGCTGTGAAAGAATAACTCTTGTTGTCACAGAATTTAGTACTCATGAGCATTAAGCGACCTCTTTTATTTCTGAAAGGGAATTGTACAGTGATAATGCTGTCCTTATCCAATAATTTTGTATTCAGGTCACTTGAGAAACATGGTATATCTTTTTTTTCCTTGTCTTTGGATCAAGGCATGCCACTTGTGGTTCTTATACAAAGATTTATCGTAATGTCAAGAACGTTCTTTGATTGATTTTCAATTTAGCTTCCTGCCTTGACTACTTCTCTACAGAAAAAAAAAACTTTAAGAATAATGTGACCCTACTAACAATTATAAAAGAGAGAAGGGGAGTTGTTTGCTTTCTCCAGATTTTTTACTAATTTTTAAATACAGGAGTTGTTTTTAAATTTTCTCTATTTAGTTCATAGCATTAGTAGGTTATGGAGAAATCAAGTAGTTTATCTATAATGCTTTTAATGGAAAAGAAAGCATGTGCATTTGACATTTAAGTGGTCTGACAATTATTTTACTGTGTCCTATAGTTACGAATTACATACTTCCTTTTGATTAGGAAGAGATGCAATTAACAGATTCAGATCTTTCCATTCCGGAACGAAAAATTGGCTCTTTCACATCATAAATCCTTCAACAAGAAAATGTTTTTCCTAGTTAGGGTTATATCTAAATATCAATTCAAAGTTTATAATAGCATTAACATATGACATATTTAGTGCATAGGTAAGGAATGCTTTGGTCATTTGGAACCTTTATTTATGCTCAACTTAAATATTTGCTTTTTACTAAATGCTATGGAAGATCAAAATACTATGTATAGGAAATGTGTATTATAATGACCGGCCTTGACCTACAAACATTCTTTAAAAATAATTGATCGTAGTATTTTTTTTTTTTTCGGAACAGGGGATTGAACTCAGGCCCTTGCACTTGCCAAGGAAGCGCTTATTCCACTGAGCCATCTCCCCAGCCCCGATCATAGTATTTTATGTTCTTGCATTGACATTTTGACCTTTATGTACATCTACTCTAATTTTTCACTAGTCTAATGAAGACAATATTGAAAAGGTAGTTCACTGAGATATCAATTAACATTTAATTGAAGGCAATTCAATAATATATATATACATACATATATATATATATTTCAATAACTTATGATTACTCAATTCATCTCCCCCAAAATTTTGTCAGTATCTTGATAGCTACTGAGAAAATAAAACTCAGTGAAGTCAGGCTTTTCTGTTTAACTAACTGGCCTACATGTCAGTCATTAAACTGTAAATTCATTTTGTTGTTTTCTTGAGACATGATCTCACTATGCAGTTCAAGCTGGCCTCGAGCTTACTTTGTAGCCAAGCCTGGTCTCAAATTTACAATTATCCTTCTGCCTCAGGCTTTGGAGTGCTGAGATTACAGGTGAGCAGTACCATGGCTGGCGGTGAATTCATTTTAAGTTAAAAATACTAAGGTTATTTTAAAAATTTCAATGTTATAATAGTACCATGAATAATTCTGGTTTAATTTGCCACTGCTGAGCCCAAAAACTTGCTCTTAAAAGCTGCCCTTGTTAAACCATTGGACTAGACCAATATACAGAAATCATGTTGCAGAATGAAAGAACTACTGGATGGAAAATAAGGTCAGAGCACCCAAAGGAGAAAATTCAGCCAAGTAATCTTTCTCTAACAGGGTATAAAGGAAAACTGCTGTTAACTGAGGACTATGTCATTAAAAACTTGGCAAGATAATGTATCAAAATAATTAAAGTCATTACATTTTAAAATTCTGGTTTTGCTCCCTAATGACCCATCAATCTAAAACCCTGGAATTCTGGATATTACATGACATTTTTTAAGGCCATGTATAATTAATGAAAGAGCCTAAATTGCTCTTTATTTCTTGAAAATTTTATGTAGGTATAGTTTATGTAGTTTATATTCTTTGTATTAAACTACTCTGCATTCCTTTACCATTTTTTATATGAACAAAATATGGAAAATGATACAAGTTATATAAAGAAATGAAAGAACAAATCTACCATTTTACCAAATTATTAAAACCTTGAAAGCATTGCCTTTGTATGATGGAACACATGATACTAATAAACTAAACATCACTTTCTTCCCATTGTTTTACAGAAATAGTGTAAGACATCATCCCTGGCCGATAAGAGGTAACTGTTCAGTGGGAGAGCCAGATTGCCAAATCTATCTTTTCAATGTAATATTTTTAGTACAGTCTGTAAACATACATTATTTGTATCTGTCTTAATTACTTTTCTCTGGTTGCTAAGACAAAATACACAAGGCAGGGTGGCCTGGTTGTACAGCATCAGTTTATGGGGGTAGAAGATAGAAAAAGCAACAAGAGCAAAAAAAGGGGGAGCCTTTTTCTGTCACTTTTTTATTTATTCAGACTGCTGGGATTATGGCAGTGCCAGTCCAATCAGTCGAGTGATCCAACAGTCACCCACCCTTGAACTCAGCACCCTTAATCCCAACATTGTACTATGAATCAAACACAAACTCTAGATTCAGCTCTCTCAAAACAACCTGTACCTCCATGAATGCAGGAGGTACTGGGGAGTCATCTGGACAGTCATTATTAACACTTATGTTATCAATCTTGGTTACAAACAGGAGTTCCAGAGACAGTGTCTGCCCTTGTAAAACTAATAATCTAGCTAAGTATAAAACGTCACTATTATTAAAGGAGGTATTAAAATCTGGAAAAAAGTTTTCTGAGTCATCAACACCAACAATGGGGATGTATGGTGTATGTACATATACAGTTAGCAGTCAGTCGGTCATTGTCAAAAGTGAGTCCAGCAAGAATTTGTTCTTCAGTTGAAGGTAAATATACTTCACAAAATGATTAAATTAGTAATAATTATATAATGGGCACAATTGTAACTTTTTAAATGAAGTGCATTATAGGATTTTATGTGACTAGAGGAAATAATAATATATGGGATCATAAATCAGGGATAAATGATTTGCCAGGATTTGATATTATAACAAGTGATAATAGTTTAGGAAAACAATTCAAGTAGAGTCTTGACAGAGCAATATCTTACATGGTCATTTTCTTTTTGTTATGTCATACTATCAAGCACATAACCGAGTTTCTGCAGATCCATTTTTAATACTTTATTTCTACATCTATGTTACTGTAGCAACAAATGTAGAATACCCACAGAATGATCCATCATTGGAAATTAAGGAGAAAATTCTGACTTCAACTTTTCTAGTTTTCCTTTCCTGAGAAGAATCAATCAGAAGCCCTTGAAATCAAATGATACTGAACATTGATCTCACTCAAATTTCAGTGACTTATTTTCATAGTTCAGATGTTCTTTAAATGAAATTTTCTATGTAGGTCTACTTGTAAAATACAAGACTATTTTTGAAAAATCTCTCCCTCCCTCTTTCCCTCCCTCCTGCTCTCTCCCTCCCT
>NDGM011174658.1:0-10740 GCA_002564305.1 Octomys mimax | reverse complement strand
CCTCAATTCCTGCCCAGTCCCAGGGTTCCACCCACGCTGCCATCCCCCACCTCCCCGGCTTCGTTCTGCCCTTCCAGGCGTTTCGTCGCTGCTCTGGGAGCACAGCCTTCTTTCCGCCCTCCGCAGCCTCAGTGCAGTGAGATCTGCTCAGGGCTCAGGTCTTGGCATCCTGTCCGTTGGGGCCCGCCGCAGAACAGCGCACCCTGGTGGTTGTCGAGCTGAATTGCGGGCCGGAATGCCGCGTAGTTACAGGAATGTGGCCCCTNGAAAGCACGCAGCCGCCTCCACACACTGTACATGGAGATCGGATTTCTGTCCTGAGAGTCAGCCCCAACACGCGGCCGCTTGCAGTCTGACTAGAAGCCCAGCACCGCACAAAACACAGCCCCAGAATTGCTGGCTGCATGGCAGGCTCCAATTGCGGTGGTGTGGACCCAGGGGAGTCCAGAGGGGTCCCGGGTTGCAGGGGTGCGGGGCGGATTCAGCTCACCACTCGACGCGGGCAGCCCTCGACTCTGCTCTCTGCCCCGCTCACCGCGCGCTGCAGATTCAACCTGGAAAACGGTTTTCTCCTCGGCCCTGCGCCCCTCCGCACCCAGAAGCGACTGCCAACCTCCCGCCCCCTTGGTTCCTTTACCCGCTGCGAGTCCAGACCCAGACGCCAGGCTCCGGCCCTCGGCCCCCTCCGCCCGCTGCTGCATCCTGGCTATTGCCTTGGGCGCTTTGCTCCGCTGATCTGCACTGTGGGGCTCGCGAACCGCGTGGAAATTTACCCGTGGGTAGATTTTAAACCATGTGTTTAAAGCCCCAGCAGCGGACTGTATTGAGAATTGTCGATATTTAAAACTTTGAAGTGATTACTACATTAAAATGTGATTTGGGGATGGGCAGCACGCCCTAATGGGTAACAGTTTAATCTGGAATCCATACGGAGACGCCACAATTCTGCAGGGACCTCGTGTGGCCACCGGCAAGGGCCCTTGTGGCCCCTCTCTGGCGGTCCTTCCAGCCGGTGTTTGCCTGGCTCCCCCGCTTCTGCGAACGTCTAACCTGCAGGTGCCACCTGCCCCATCCCGGCCCTGCAGACGCGTGACTTGGGAGAAGCCCCTGAACCTCTGTGTGTCTCGCTTCATCTGCTAAAAAGAGGGGACTCCAGTGGTGTGTGCCCCACGAGGACTCGTGAACACTGCGGAACAGGCGGGGCTCAGAACAAGCCGGGCACGCGGCAAGTGTCTCTGCGGTGCTCCGCGGAGTCGAGATCCTCGACACAAGCTCTTCCCTCTGCTGGAGGACTGTTCTCCCGCTGACTCCTGTCGACCCAGGGCAGCTCCACGGAGCCTCGGGGCTCAGTCGGGGGCCGCTTCCTCCCGCGCAAGGCCCTAGCCACACACCAATCAGTGAGGAGAGAGCCGCAGGGCAGGGGTGCCGGTGCGCTGAAAGGACTCTGTCCAAGTATTTCTGGAGGCCCTTTCTCTACAAACCGCTGAAGACTGAGAGGATGCGCGAAAGTGGCTCCCCGGGGTTCTATGAGGGCCCTGGAGCTGTAGCTGCGCTGAAGGCGCAGGCGGGTGGATCAGCAAGCCAGGTGCACGGCGAGCACCGGTGGGGACGGAGCCTGGGCACGCGGGAGCAGGGTGGGTGGGAGCCCGGGAGAAATGTTGGAGCTCGGACCGGATCAGGAGCCAAGGCAGAGGCGCCCAGGGACCGCGGGGAAAGCGCCTGGCGAAGGCGAGGAGCTGCGGGGACACGGACCCCAGGGCCCGCAGTGTCAGGCGGAGGAATGCGTCCCAGCCTCGGGCCAGGGCTGCCTCCAGAGGGAGTGGAGACGCGTTGAAAGGGGTAGCGACTCTCTGCTGGCAGGACCAGCCAGGCGAGAAAGCCACACCCCTCGGGAGTGCAGGTTCCCTTTCCCAGGGCCCCGGAAGACCCGGCCTCCGGGGCGCCCTCGACGGCGCTACCAGCGGCTGGGTGGACGCCCAGTAGAGCTGGGACCGAAGGGACGCGTGGGCTGCAGAGCACCCCCGGGATCTTACCTTTGGGGAACGTGAGCTCGGCCCCGACCACGCCTCCACGTCCCCATTGGTCCGGCCGGGGAGGGCGGGACCGAGATCAGCCAAGCCCGGCTGAAGCTCCTTACCGGTCAGCACCGCGGACTGCGCGGAGCTCGAGCTCGCCAGCGGCCCTTGTCGCTGCGCCGACCTCGGCCTCAGCTGGACTGGGGGTCCAGCGCAGACGCGCGGATTAGCTGGTTGTCAGCAGGCCCCGCCTCACCCACCCGCGGCGGCGCCGGCCACACCCTCCGTCCCGGAGCCGCGGCGAGTGCCGCTGGGCCCACAGGTGACAGGTGCCGTCGGGGAGGCCCCGCTCGGGCCCAGACGGCCGCGGAGTACGTGCGCCCTAGCCATGGCTGCGCGTCCCGGGCCGCTCTGGCTCCTGGGTTTGGCGCTGTGCACGCTGGGCAGCAGCTCCGGCTCACGTCCCCAGCACAGCTGTCCCCAGCGTCGACTAGGTGCGCGCGAGCGCCGCGACATGCAGCGCGAGATCCTGGCGGTGCTCGGGTTGCCCGGGCGACCCCGACTTCGTGCGCTGCCCGCTGCAGCCAGGCTGCCTGCGTCCGCGCCACTCTTCATGCTGAACCTCTACCACGCTATGGCCGGCGACGACGACGAGGACTCCGGGTCCCCAGGGCGGCGTCTGGGCCGCGCCGACCTGGTCATGAGTTTCGTCAACATGGGTGAGTGCGGCCGGCCGCGGGGACCCTGGCTGGGGCTGACGCCAACAAGGCGCTCCCCTGACGTAGAGCTCCTGCAGGCAGTCTAGGAGGGGACTGCGCCCTCCAGCCGGTCCTTCGGGGAGTAAAGAACAGAACGCAGGCTGTGCGCGATGCGTGGGGTCCAGTGGAAGTACCAACTCCCTGGCCAGGAAGGGCAGCCAGGGTGCAGTGGACACATCGGAGGAGGCAAGGCATGGGAGGTCGGAGGAGGAGGGGTGGCCGAGGCCCCTGGGGAATGGAGGCACAGGAGCAGCAGGGTGTGGTCTGGTAGATGGCCTCCTTCATGCGCTGCAACACATCCAGGAATGGAATCTGGTGGTGTCAGGCCCACCTGGGTGGCCCCAGAAAGGCAGTCGGATCCTGAGACACAGATGAGTAAACAGAAGCCTTGGTGCTGTCACTGTGATAAGGGCAGTGCTGAGGAGAGGGACAAAGTTCAACAGGAAGCTTGGGTCACATCAGCAGAGTGACCAGAACTGACCCACATGCCCAAGTCCACAGCAGGCACTTCCCTGTGTAGCAGGTGCCTGCAGGGAGGATGCGCTGTCAGGAGACAGCCCGGTGAGGAGGGGACACCCTCAGGCCTGGGGACAGCAGTCTTGTTGGTCTGGCCCCAACACCTTGGACCCACCTCTTTTTCCTGGACAAAGCCTGGCTCCTCCTCTCTGCAGAACGCCTTGCAAACTTTGGAGCAGTTTGGTCCTAAGGCTTCAAAGGTATTTTCTCACTGCTCTTTAATGTACAGGCATTACTATGTAGCTTGTTAAGGTCCTCATCATCCTCCTCTCCTGTCTGTGGCTGGTGACAGGCAGAGGTCTCAGAGCAGGGAGAGGACCCAATCCCTGAGCATCATGTGAGTGAGTAGCTATGGTTTCCATCTCCATCATCCAGAGGAGATGCAGCCAAGCCTGGACAGACCTAAGGTAGCTCCATCGCCATGACATCTGTCCTGTCAGGCTTTCAGGGTGAAGAGAGCTTTCGGAGAAGTTTGGGCAACAGCTGCAGGTTTGGGGGGTCCTCAGATGTTTCCTACACTAAGGGAGGAAGAGGGAACAGACACCTCTGTGTCACCAACCCAAAGCTGGTGGCAGCCTGAGATGGGGGAGGGTACAGCAGCCCCTTGCCAGTGTTGAGAGCCAGGCCTGGCACAGGGCTCCGCCCAGTGGGACCTGGGTGCTGCCCTCCTGCTGAGAGGTCAGGGTGGGGCTTTGAACAGACCATATGTGGCTGTGACCAGAACTCCATCCTCAGGACAGGCTGACCCAGGGCTCAGGACCAAGAACAGGGTGAATGGACTTGCCCAAGAATGTCCCCAGAGGAGCCACCCATCAGAATGAGTCACTGCCCAGCCCATGGTGGATTCCCCCAGCATCCCCTGGTTCTAAGCACACAACCCTGGTGGGAGCCGTTGCTGGGATGGAGCAGAGCCCAGCCCTGTTGTGACCGCAGGGAAGTCCCTAGTCCACTGACCCTCAGGCCACTCCTTGTGAATGGGGGCTCCTAGACAGCCTGCCTCAGGGTTGGAAATCAGGTGACTGCTTCACAGAACTGTAGGGGCCCCTCCTTTCCCCTCGGAGAGCCAATCTCTACCTGGCCACTATGGATCCTTGTCCCTCCCAGCTGCGTCCCAGCCTTGGTGTGGATGTGACAGGAAGCCCCATGTCTTACACTGAAACCCAGAAACAGGCTCTAAAAGCTGAACACGGGGTGTTTGCACTTGCATCTAGGAGTATGTACCCATGGACTTTCCCAGGCTCTGCTTCCCATTTAAGCCAAGCAACAAAGTGTGAAACTCTTTGGCCAGCTTGGAGAGCTCTCATGAGCTCGGAGAGGTCCAAAGGCCACCCCAGAGCCACACGGCATGCCTGGGGCACATCCACAGCTTCTTCCCACGCCATCTCTGCATGTTCCTTTGGGACCTGTGCCTCGGACTCCTCTGTGGATGAACAAGCAGGTCTTTGTTCAGTGGCAGCCCTGGCTGTGGGTGGCTCCTGCAGAAGGGCCTCTGTATTCTACCTTCTCGCTGTACCACAATTCTCTTGGCCTAAGTTGTTTGACTGGTAGTCACCCAGCCCAGCTGCGAAAGTTAGGGCCTAGAACCACGATGGAGTCTGATGGCTGTGACACTTGGTGTCCACACCCATGCTAGGCTCTCACACTTGCTGCCTCTGGCTCCACCTCTCCTGTCAGTCCCATCTGGCTCCTGAGTGGCTGGGTCTGTGGCTGCCAGTCCTCTGACTGCTGATGGCAGTGTGGGGAACCCAGAACCTGCGGTCCTGCAGGCCTCCTGCCTGGGCTTTGGTCTGTGAGGAGCAGGCACCTGAGGGAGCCAGCAGGGTTTTCAAGGCCCTCAGTGGGAGCCATGGCCGCGGTCAGAGCTAGCTCCCCTGCCTGCCTGTCTGTCCATCTCAGCCTATCCCGCCCAGCTCCTCCGGGCAAGGCACATTCATGGGGGCCATAAGGAAGATGAATCTCACGCCTGGTCTTCAAGTGCTCAGCCCAGGACCCAGGTTCATTGCTCCACTGCCTGGGCCTTCCCTTCCCTCCTTAGGCCTCTGCCTTCCCGTCCAGGCTGCAGTGATGGTGTGAGAAAACCAAGGCACCTCCCAGCCTAGTCCTGTGGCTCTGTCAGAGGCAGCTGCTCATGGTACCACTTGTGCCCTGGGTGGGGTTGACTCAGACCTTCCCAGCCCCAGCTCCTGGAAGGAGGCAAGATGATCTGCTCTTCAGGGCTTCCAAATCCTCCCACCAGGGGCCAGGCAGAGACCACTGCTCCAGACTGAGAGCACAGGTGTGAGCTGGCTGAAGTCTAGGCCCGATCACAGTGGCGCCAGCTTCACTCTTCTGAACCAGACTAGATGTTCCCATGGCTCAGGGGACCGGGGACAGGGTGGTGATGAACTGAGCTGGTTGGGTTGGGGGTATTGGGGCTGAGTGAAAACTCGGGCCTCACCCAGGCCCCGCTCTGCTCCTGCCAGCCCTGTGACCTTGAAGGGTGACCCTTTCTCTCCTAGGACTCCGGGTCACTTTTCTTAGTTCTCTACTAAGAAATTCTATCATTTCCCACTCATTCAGTCAACAAATAATTATCAGGATCTGCTCTGTGCCAGCCCAGTTCTAGTTGCTGTGGATGGAACAGAAAACATTCTCTATGTCCTTAGACATGAGCCACAAAGACCATGGTCCAGTGAGCTTGGCTGAGCTTTGTGACAACTGGCTTGGGGTTCTGACCGCGGTGTCACAGACACTATGCATCTGACTCCAGCGTGTATCTCAGAGTGACCTGGGCTTTCCCATCCATGTCTTTGAGGCTCAGTTTCCTCCTCTGTAACATGGAGTTACTCACTTTTGAGACTGTGAGGACCCGGGTGAGAGGCTGCCCAGCAGTGAGCCTGTGCCCAGAACCTGACGTCTGTTCCTTCATGGGCAGCTCGCAATTACTGCCATGTGTTTGCTTTAGAAAGAAGAGAGTGAGCAACAGAGAAGGTGCAGGATTTTCCAAGGCCACAGAGCAGGTGGTCTCTCCGCCTCCACATCCTGAGCTTGGGCCCTATCGAGCAGCTGCCTGCCTCTCCAAGCAGCCCGGGCCCAGCCCAGCAGTAAATGCAGTACATGCTGCTGAAATGGTCTGTACTGAGAGTTGCCTTAGTTACTTTTGTCACGGATGAGACAAAAACACCTGACACCCACAAGTTAAAGAGGAAAGGCCTACTAAGCTCACAGTTTGTAGAGGTTATAGTCCATAGTCAGCTGTTTCTAAGGCATGGTGGCATGGCAGAGGACATCACAGGGGAAAAAGAGTCCAGTGCATGGTTGGCAGGCAGCAGCAAGTAGCAGCAGAAGCAGCAGAGCAAACAACCACAGTGCCCACTTTTGTCACTTGTATTCTATCCAGGCTACATACTCTGAAGGCAGGTGCACTCACGCCCCAGCTATGGCTCTCTTAATCCCAGCATGGCACCAGTAATCCCAGCATTACATCCTTAATGATAGCATTATCCACCCAGATCCAACCACTTCTGAGAAGTCCTTCTGATGGCCATATGAGCCTTTGGGGGACACAGATACCAACCCTAACATTCCACCCCTAGCCCCCAACAGAGTCCTGTGCATCCCTTTATGCAAAAGCCATACAGTCCATCTCTAAGAGTTCTCAAAGTCCTACCAGTTTTACCACTGATGAAATCCCAAGCCCCAAGACTCCTGCAAGATCTAAGGCAAACTCTTAGCTGTGAACCGCTGTACAAATGAAAGGTAAACTCTTCCAACATACAATGGCACAACATAGACATGTCCGTTCCAAAAGGTACAAATAAGGGGAAAGCAAATCCCAAATCCAGCAGGGCAAAAATTAAGTCCATAGGGTTGGTGAGATAGCTCAGCAGACTAAGTGTCTGCTTTGGCAAGCACAGGGACCAGAGTTCGATCCCCAGTCCCTCATGCCACGCTGGCCCCACCCCTAGGGCACACTGAGCCAGCAAATGAGTCTGGGTGTGGTGGCACACACCTGTAATCCCAGCCCTGGGGAGGCTGAAAATAGGAGGATAACTACAAGTTTGAGCTGTGTAGTGAGACCCTATACCAAATACATAAATGAAAAAGAACAATAACAAAAATATTAAGTCCATGGCCAGCATCTGGTGCCACTTTGGCAAGGTGTGAACTCCAAAGGGCCTGAGTGGCTCTCCTTATGGCACTGCCGATGGTTGTAGCACCCATGTCCTCTATTAGGCTGGCTCTGGTGACTCCTTGCAGCTTCCTCAGATGATCCCTGTTGCTGGTTTCTCCATACTTCTAGGTCCTCGACTCTGCAGCGTCACTAACTGCTGTCAGGGGCACACTGAGCTCACAGGCCTGCTTCTGAAATCAGAGTGGAAGCCTGCCTGACCTACAGCTCTTGCATTCTGCACGTGCCTAACACCAGCAGCCCAGGGATGATGCCGAGCTGTGCCACCAGCTGGAGCAGTGGCCAGGCTTCCTTTTCTCTTGGCTGTAGGGGTTGAGTGCCTGGATTGCTGAGTGCTAAGAACCAAATCCTATTTTTCTTTTTATTTCATTTATTTTTTTGGCAGAACTGGGGATTGAACTCGGGCCCTTGCACTTCCCAGGCAAGTGCTTATTCTACTGAGCTATCTCCCCAGCCCCAAAGAACCAAATCCTGAAGAGAAACTTCCCTAGTCCCCCACCATTCGGGAACATGGTCCCCTGGGGCTTTCTTATCAAAGAAGTCTTTTGTCTTTGCAATTTTGAGGCTGCAAAGGCTTGTGGCCTGCTAGTTCTTGTGATGTCCTCTTCTGTATTGTCCTGTTCCTTCTCAAGCCAAGTTCTTGTTTGCATCTTTGCAATCCTCAACTGTACCAGACCTTCCTTTTGGCCAAAGTCAAAACATTTTAAATCATTCTACTGGACTCCTTCTTGATTCAACATGGATCTGGCTAAAAGCCCAGAACGGTAGCTGTGCCACCACCTCAGCATTAGACTGCCTTGAAGTTGCTTCCACAAGGTCATTTAGTCCACCACCTTTAGTCTCAGCCTCAGTTGAAGTCGCTGGACATGAGCAAAATGCGGGCAAATTTCCTGCCAGTGCATAGCAAACATGATTCGGAGTCCGTCAGTGCAGCCCTTCTTCCCAACAGAAACCTCAGAGCCAACCAGCAGCAGAAGCAGCTTCCTTCTGTCCCTTTGTATTTCATCCAGGCTGGAAGCCTGCTGATTAGTGCCACCCACACCCAGGGTGGGGTGCCCTTAATCCCAGCATCCCACTTTTAATCCCAGCCACCTCCAAAAAGCCCCACCTATGACCACCTGAGGCTTTGGGAGGACATCTAGATGCAAGCCATAACAGAAGTGAACATGTGCTATAAATAGACATGTTTAAAAGATGAGTTTTATCAATGCATATACCTTATAAGTAATTCAGAACATATAAAGTACAAAATGTCATTGTATAACAACTCAGACCTCTTTTCAGAATCGTGCAACATGGAATCCCCTGGGAATCTACTCTGTGCCTCACTGAAAACCAGTGTTACTCGTCTGGTGTTGCACCTCCAAATCCAAACTAGCCCTGCTAGTTTATCAATGCAGATAACGCCATTTGGGCTGTGTTCATATTTCTAACAATGCGGGACATAGATGGCCGTTATTTTGCTTCTTTTTCTATTATTTAACAGCAAATCTTTTGTCTATCTTAAAAGGTGACCACAGGCCCAAGGGTAGGAGTTTTTCTCTAAGTTTAAAGTGAGTCTCTTTCCCTCCAGACCTGCCTGGCCACCAGGATGGTGTGGCCTGGTGCATTCTAGTCACTGCTCACCATCTTCTTGGTGTTTTCCCCTCACCTCTAAAAATAAATGAGTACTACCCGCCCAACCCCACTGAGAAAGGAGGAAGCTGAGTCTCAAAGAATATAAGTGATGGCCTGGGTCCTGGGTGCCACAGGGATAGGCCTGAAAACCTGATCCCAGAGTTGGGCGTGCTGGCCCCAGAGGCAGGCAGCAGAGTTCTGGATTCCTCTGGAGTGGGCACCCAGGGTCACGGCCCTGAGAGCTGTAAGGGGTGCACAGACTAAAGTCTGCACCTGTGTCCTCACCTTTGAAGACCGGTGAAGGTCTGTGAGAACTTCCCAGGTTCCTGTGTGCTCTGTCGTGGCAGCCAGCGAGCAGAGGTTGGACCCAGGCTCGGATCCGAGAATGCCGCCCTCTGGGGCTCTGCCACAGTAAATGACTGGCAGAGTACAGGAAATCTGTCCATACACTAACAGCAGACTCCAACTGAGGACCTGGATCCTAATATTCTGCGTGAGTACAGCTGAAAACCTAGAGCTCTTAACAACACCTCCCACAAGCCCAACTGGAGGCCTAGAGCCCACGACAATGCCCCATGCAGGCCTACTCCCAGATCTGTGCTGGGAAAGCCCAAAGGTCGGTGGTGGAAGCTAGAAAATCTGCACCAGCGGGATGAAGGACCTGTGCTAGCAGCTGAGTGATTGCAGCCAGGAAGTGCCGCTCAAGGTAAGAAGCCAGAGATCCCCTGCAAGTCCCACAGCCATCGTCAGCAGCAGTGAGGTCCCGAGCTCCTCCGATGATGAGGAAAGCTGAGTTCGCATCACGAAAGCCAATGCGACAAGCTTCCCCAGAGACTGAGTGGTGCACTATCTTGCCCTCTGAGCCAGGAAGCAATGCTCAAGGTGAGGACCAGAGCCCCTGCAAAGGGAACTGCAGCCATCATCGGTGGCAACGAGGTTCTCTTCTCCTCTTCCTATGAGAACAACCAAGTTCACCAGGACAGCCAGCATGACAAGGTCTCCCAGCAGAATAGCCCAGGAGAACCAGCACCTTCCAACAGCTCCAGCAGCTTCTCCACACAGCTTCTCTAACAGCCTCCCGACGGCTTCTCCAGTTCTGTCTCTTACTCTGCCGGCAACAATCCGCAGGTGGGCCTCCCACACCCAGCACCATGCTGGTTCAGTTCAGCCGGGCGTACCAAGGTGTCTATCAGTTGGCAATGCACTGCACTTGGCTGACTCTTTCTGGGGGAATCGTGTGGTGAGTAGCCCTCCAGAGGGCCCACACGTGGGGAAGTCAGGGCTGCTGCCTCAGCCACATGTGCGAGCTCAGAAGCAGCCTCTGCAAGTCCACCGGGTCTTCGGAGAGACTGACGCCTTGGCCGTGACTTCACAACCGACCTGACCTAGACCCAAGCATCTAGATTCCTGGCCCCAAGAAATGATGTGCTGTTCTAAGCTTCTCCATCTGCGTAATGCGTCACAAGGCAATGATAACTACCATACAGTGCTCACATGAACATTAACAGGATGGCATCTATGGCATGACTAGCACGGTGCCTGGCACTTAGTTCAGTCTTTGAATGTGGGCATGAGCGTGGCTTCACCCTTATGCCTTTGTCGAGATGGCTGCTCTCCATTTCTGCCTGTCTGATTTTTTTCTGCCTTTCTTGAATGTTTCTTT
>NDGM011174654.1:0-12540 GCA_002564305.1 Octomys mimax | reverse complement strand
GATGGCTCAGTAGAATAAGCTCTTCCCTGGCAAGCGCAAGGGCCTGAGTTCAATCCCCGGTTCTGCCAAAAACCAAAACCAAAACCAAAACCAGCCAAACAAAAAATAGCAGAGAAATGATACACGGAAGCTATTTCACTATTTTGTATTAACTAAATTCTGAATTGCTCAAGTACTTAAAATGTAAAAACTATAAATATAATCACAAAATCTCCAAAGAAATAGAGCCAATTACATATTGCAATAGTGTATAATTTCATGAAAACTAGAGATTCACACAAACGCTTTGACCCAGTTATTCAATTTCTAGTAATGTACCTTATGGAAATTTCAAACCATATGACCATATATAAACTGGGAACTAATACATTCAATAGAGTCAGTAAGTAAATAATGATACACAGAAGACTATGTAGTCATTAAAATGTAACTAACTAGATAACAGGATTATAGAGACTAGCAGCTTCCAAAACAGTGTAACATATGACAAAAATTTTAGACTAAAGAACACACAAGCTATGTGCACATATAGGAAGGAATAAGACACTGAGAAGTTCGGAAGAGTGAAAGTTAAATATTATCCCTGCATAATGAAATTAAAAATAATCTTTTTCTTTTTACAAATTATTTTCTGATTCTTTTTTTTTTTTTGGGGTACCAGGGATCAAACTCAGGACCTTGCATTTGCCAGGCAAGCACTTACTCAACTGAGCTATCTCCCCGGCCCAATTTTCAATTCTTTCAGTCTGTAAAATGGACTTGTTTTATTGTAGTATCACACAAAGCAAAGCTATTTTAAATTTTAAAAGAAAAATCTTACAAACAGCTAATTATGAAATCTGTCTTTTCTCTAAACTTGGTTTCACTGAAAATGTTAATGAAATCTTAGGTGAATGATTCTACTTTCTGTCCATATTTTGAACTTTTAAAATTCCTAAGAAAATGTAATCAAATTAATTACTTCAAATTAAATCAACATGTCCAAATTGTTTGACTTAATTATGGGATCTAATACAGAAAGATAGAATTACAGTCTTATAGCACTACTCTGCCTTGTGTAACACGAAAACTGAGGCCTAAAGATGTGAACTGATTTGTTCAAACTGTATTGTTGTAATTGATTATTATTTTTTTTTTTTTGCGGAACCGGGGATTGAACTCAGGCCCTTGGGCTTGCCAGGGAAGCACTTATTCCACTGAGCCATCTCCCTGGCCCCTATGTAATTGATTTTTTAAGCTTAGGAAGACATATTAAAATGTTAATGTAATGTGAAATGTCACTTTTTTGTTTTAAAAAATTTCAACTTTGCATAATGACAAGTCCCTAAGAATCCTAAAATATAGGGGGTTCTGAAATCAGTACAAAGGTTTTATGTATTATTTATTTTTAAAACTTAAGACATCTTAAATATCAGAAAACCTAAAAGAAAGGCAAGATAGCTCAGTGGTGTAAGCGTTGCTTAGGCAAGTACAGGGAGCAGGTTCAATCCCCAGCGCAACATGCTGCACTGGTCCTGCCCCTGAGCACACTGAGCAGGCCACCCAGTCTGGGCGTGGTGGTGCATGCTGGTAATCCCAGTGCTGGGGAGACTGAAAACAAGAGGATTACTATGAGTGTTAGCTGCGTAATGAGACCCTCTGCCAAATATATAAAAAAAAAGAAAACTGAAAAGAGACCATATAGAAAAGAGACTATGTAGAATGTTGAAAATAAGGAACATACCTGTCCCCAACTTTTGATCTACCAGAAACAACAACAACAACAAAAACTCCACAATTCTTTAGAACAAAAGCTTACCATTAACAAACACTCCTCTGATAAGCTTGGTATATGCTTTATCCAGATCTCCACGACGCTCAGCATTTTTAAAGATTGATTCTGCAAGTCCAGCAAATTCTTCAAATTCAGCAACAAATGGAAGAATTCCTACTTTACTTTTCTTTGAGATCTTTACTTCTTCCATTTGCCTTATTTGGTTACTCTAAAGTGAGGCAGACAGGAGGGGAGAGAAACCGCCAAGCAACTTATAAACTACATATAATTATAATCAAATGCATACATCATGGAAGTGGGACATTAGTACCTAAAACATCTGGATTATGTTTTTACTTTTTTTTGAGACAGAGTCTTGTTCTACCTGTCAGCCTTTTGAGTGCAGATTACAGGTGTGTGCTACCATACTCAGCTTAGATGGTGTTTTATAATTTGAACTATGGAAGATGAATCACAACAGAGATAACTAAGAAAGATGGATCAACTATCTAAAACATCTCTAATGTTTTATTTTAGAAACAAGGAAAAATTATTTAAAGTAAGATACTATTAAGAATTATGAACTTCAGGACTTTCTTCAAAGTAAAAACAATATATATTCTTATCTTTTATGAAGGATGAGGATAGGGATTGTCCATTTTGAGTTAAATAAAAACAGACACCAGAGCACATATATACAGGCTCTTTCCGAATGACTTCTGGTTGATGGCCACGAAGCCAGGCTTGATATCAATAGCCATCTCCAGGGCACAGCAGGCATGCATTTCCGTAACAGATTTCCATTAGCTTCCCATATGTCAGTTGCTGATGTTAAACTGCTCCAACAAAGCTCGGATGCACAAGTGTGATGAAGTACAAAATGGAATTTTCACATAGAATGCAGACATGTGGGCTCAAAAAAGATCTATGGATTTAATTAGTGTTCTATGTAATTTTTAGGGGATCTAAATCTACTCACAGTGTGAATTAAACTGCAAATCATTTCAACTTTTTCCTAAAATTCCATTGTATTGAGATTTTGGGAGTGTAACTTGAAAATCATGTAAAATATGAACTAGAAAAATCATTATTTTTAGGATGTAAGTATTAGTGCAAAAAGACTTTATGAGTACTGTCAACTCTTTCATATTCTCTTTGCTAATGTTTCATCAGCACTGATAGCAACAAGATGTAAAAATGGGTGCAGCAGAGGGCTTAAGAGTTCGGCTGGGTTTGACCTGCAGCTCTATCACTATTTTACTGCTGATGAAAGTAACTTCACATCTGCAAATATTAGCCTTACAGGGAAGGGATAGTGTTGTGAGGATAGGCTTAGGCAGGGTATGCAAAATGCCTAGACCTCTGATGAATACTGGCCTACAGTTTTTATTAAGTTGCATGCTGATATTTCAGATTTTAGATTAATGTTTGAAGATACCCAACCATTAATAGAACACTGACGGGTGGGGTAGGAATTATATCCAGTGACTTGGGCATGCTAAATATGAGCTCTATCGTTTAGCCACACCATGAGACCCAGGAAAAGTTTAAGTGACAGCACTCTTCCCACAATTTGTGACAAGTAAGGTAAAAATACTGCATTAAGAAAAGAGCCAACAATGTACAAATTCAGACAAAAATTATCATCATTTTTCTCATGGTGGAGGTATCCATAACTGCAGTTCTAATGTCATAATTAGGAGGACATGGAGGCTGTTCAGTGTGTAAGACTACAATGTTGACTTTAGCCATATATCATGTTATTTTTCCATGACAATTTAACTATATCATATAATCCTTAAAAGTGTAACAGTGCAAATCCATATCACTGTAGTATGAAGACTCCTGAAAAGCAAACACAGCTTAAAATACTGGACTGCCAAGTCCAGCATGATCTGTAAGTGACTATAAATTCAGTTCTAGTTCAAGAAGGCGAGTGCTCTTAGCCCTGTTCTTTGAAGAGTTCCAGATACTTAACTGAATTCAGGTGTTATCTTTCCCATTTTCTGTAGCCATATGACATTCATGCTTTTTGCTCAATATATACAGACTAACACTGTTTCAACTCTTTATGCCCTACGTTCTGCTCTTGTCTCAAAGACCAAAACATGAAGCCCTAATGAGAACATAGTCTACCGAACACCATCAAAAGACACCATCTCCCTGGGAACGGGAGACAGAGTAATGACAGGTGGCAAAAAGAAGTGTCTTTCTCCTTAGTAATAACAGGTAGGCCTTCAGGTATACATGCAATTGAGTAGAAAATGTGAATTTATAGCTTTATGTCATTTCTCCACTGTTCTGTCTTAAAAGTAATACAATCATTTGTGTGTGCGCCTATGTGTGTGTGTGTGTGTGTGTGTGCGCAGGGTCTCACTATACAGCTCAGACTTGTAGTAATCCTCCTGATTTCTGCCTCCCTAGCACTTACAGGCATACACCACCATGTCCAGATTCAGTATGACTATTTTTAATAAGCTATTAACTATGCAAGCTATCAGTAAATTCTATGCTGAGAAATGTGCTAAATATTGCATTTCAACCAATGCCTTTGTTTCTCTGATTCACACTCTGTGTTCTACTAAGTTAAGAGAAACTACCTGAACTTACATTTTACTGATAAAAACAAATGAACTTTGAAGTTCTGGAAACATATAGTGCCCTTTGATTTCATGTTACAACTGTGTCACGTGGACTCATTATCTTGGTCTTTGGTAGCTCTTCCTTTTCCTTTCAGCTATCATTTTGCAGTCAGATCTTCCCCATTTTATCACTACTTTTAGGTAAAGGAGGAGGGAAATGAGAGGTAGGAAAAATCTGAGATGGTCAGATTTCACAGCATTTCAAATACCATCTGATATCTGGTAGGGAAGGAGGTTTAATAAGCTTAATGAGGTGACATCTGAGTTCCTGGAGTAGGCTACATTGTTTTTATATTTTTAAAAACTAAATACTATTTTTAGAAGTATAAAAATCATGAGGATTTTAAATGCCCTTAATATTTTTTAATCTCCCACTGTTACATGGACAGTCAAGAGGTACTTGGTAGTTACGTAGTAGGAACGTTGAAATGATACATATCCATTTAAATAGCAGGTACTTTAATGAACTGAAACTTTTTTTAAGAATCTGGCTCAGCTCCGTTCATATCTACAAGCTGACCAAAATCTAAGAGGCAATACAAAAATGACTAATTTTTTTCTAGATGAAGGAAAATGATGGTTTCAGGAAGTTATATGAAAAGCATACTCTTAAAGTTATATAACTGTTGAAACTAGTAAGCTATTACTAAAATTAAGGAATTAAACTATTAGTTTTCTTATTATTAAAATTATGATAAGAAATCCAAGTGTTGGCTTCACTGGCTTCATTAAGCCAGTATCCCGGGAAGCCAGTTCTTCAGGGTACCCTGGGAAAGTGCTGCCACCGTGCCTCCCACTCCAGTGCTCACCCAAAGCTGGAGCACAGAGGGCAGCTGAGCTGGCACAGTGCTGTCCAGCTGTTTCCCCAGGTTGTTGCCAACAATCTGTTTTCAAGGGTTTAAGGGAATGAACACTACATCACCAAAAGGAAGCTGCAAATCCCTTGATTTAAATATATGTATGTATTTTTTACAATTATTAGAATCCTTATTTTAAGTAAAACTTACAATGCACTTGTCGAAGTTCCTTTTGACAGTTACCAAAACATTTCCCAATGTGGTGCTGAGAAAAGAAGCAGGGTCCACATTCTCTGCCGTCCACACGTGATGACTCATCTTGACTAGCATGTACAGTGAATTAAAGCTATCAATTTTGTCTCCTAATGCAATTAGGCTGTTCAGGTCAGACTCAATGCAGCGAAATATTTTAATCATCATTTGGCGAATCATATCTCTCCTATTCAGAAAACATACAAATATATAAAGTTATTACACATTTCTAATGAATTTGCCTTTAATTTTAACCTACTACAGTGAACAGAAAATGACTTAGATTTGATACGTTAATTTAAAACATCCAAACAAGGTGAATTATCCTATTTAGAGATAAAAATATTTTAATGAGGTAAGATTTATCACTTAAATTAAGTTTTATGTCACTTGTAAAATTTGGTTCTGATATATGATTTCTATTATCACTATTATAATTACAATGTTTTTGGGTACCTAGACTTGAACTCAGGACCTTGTGCGTGCCAGGCAGGCACTGTGCCACTGAACTATCACCTTGACCCTGTGCTTCTGCGATTTCCAAGAAATACACAATTCAAAAGCTACTCCAATCAGCAAGCATTAGAACTGCTTAAATCTTCTGTGATCATGGGAGATGAGTTGAAAAGCCATACAATAGACCAATTTTAACCCAAAAAAGTCATTCCCACTTAGACAGTGGGCATTCACATTTTGGGGGGTATTTTTAGGTTACTGACAATCATCTGGGCCACTCATGAGTAGAACTTCTCCAATATTCCCTCTAACTTTTTTCAAAATAAACAACAGTAGTAAATACATACTCCGATGAAACGGGCAGTGGTGTGCCAGAATGATGTTGCCGTGATGATGTTACTCCATCCAAGTCCTCTGCTTCAGTCTGCAAAAATTATTCAGCCAGTTTATATAATAAAAGACCAACAATTAGACTAGTTTATATACCAATGCCTGTTCAGTCCTAAAATGCCTAGGAGACAATACATTATAAAAAATAACATTTCATGGCAGTATTACCAATAAAACTACATAATGTAGTATGCTATTTAATAGTTTTCATGAAATGCTCTGTTCTCGGATCTTAGCTACATCACTGTGCAGGAGAAGCTGTATCTGTTTGAGTACACATGACAGGCAGGCAGGAGGAGGAAGGATGCAGAAGGCTGGAAGGGGACTGGGAATGGGAAGGAAGTCCAACACAAAACCTAGAAAATGTCCACAAACCACTTTAAAAAGAGTTTAAAATTTTAAGGAAATCTCATCAAACACTGTAATAAAATTTCAGCATTTAAAAGAATGCTGTCAAAAATTCTTACAGAAGCCAAGTAAGAAATTTATTACTATTACCATCAGCAACAATGAAACCCCAGCTATTCTGCCTTTCTTTTTGAGACAGGGATTTGCCATGGAGTTCCAGCTGGCCTCAAGCTCACAGCAAGCCTCCTGACTTCAACCTCCAGTGCTGGGATTACATGCACGAGCACACTCAGTTCCAGCCATTTCTAATAACAATGAATTTTAATTTATGCCAGCTTTTCGTGTTAACTTAAAAATCAATCATTCTAGTACTTGCCTCACGTGCATGAAGCCCTGACATCAGCCCCAGAATAACAAAAACCAAAAACAACCTCACAACAATAAAACTATATTTTCAGTCTATTTGTATTACGTCTTTAAGTGTTTCAAAATATTCTGCAAAAATCCCTCATTTTGTTCTCTTACATTTCTGACACCCAAAATGCCATGCTGAATATGCATCATATTCATTTTATAGGAGAGGAAAAGTAGGGATTAGATAACTAGTTGAAGGTCTCTAGCTAGTTAGTATCTATATAATAGATCCAAACTCAGATCTGAGGCCTCACTTCTCTTTTTTCCTACCACAGTATACTAATGCTTTTTCTCTTGGCAACTACTAAGATGTTAAAACTGCCTTTTGAATAAGGTTCTTTATCAAGTTAACTCAGACGTTCTCCCCTTTGCTAATTTAGAGAATATTTAGGCTTAAGATATTGTGGAATATCAGATGCCCAAATATCAACTATCACTGCTTTAATTAATTTGTAGTTAATTAATCTTCAAAACATTTTATATCACAAATCCTCTCCCCTTCTGTTAGGATACTGAAATTGTGACCACATGTTAATTAGGTTAATTATGTTACAGGCCATAAATACTAGTCAAGATAAATTTGAGCCATACCATAGTTCCAGGCATACTCTGATGTTGCTGCAGTTTGAAAAATTTACTTATGAAGTCCTGTTCTGCCAGACATAGGGGCTCCAGTTCACTTAGTACCTGCTCAAAGATCTAAGGAAAATCAAAATGATTTTATAATAAAAGAACTATACCAAATGCTTAAATAACATTTTAATTCACTCTTCTGCAGAGACTACAGAGCTATACTCTCAATAATCTCTGTGCATACACCCAAAACTCAACAGAATTGCAAAGACAAGCTTCTAAAACTGGCAGGCCAACATAGTATTATTAAGATTCTAGTGGACCACGGACCACAGAATACACAAAATAAAGCATAGTTATTTACTTTAAGTCTTGAAAGAGGAACATAAAGATAATCATTTTTTTTTTCTGTCTGTATTTAGGAAAGATCTACAGGGTCTCACTATGTAGATCAGACTCATAGTGATCCTCATGTCTTTAGCCTCCCAGGTGCTGGGATTACAGGTGCATGCTACCACGCCCAGTCTTCATCGCCGGCTCAGCATGTCCCTGGGATGGGGCTAGGCTGGTACAGCAGTCCGGGGATCAAACCCCGGCTGCTGCATTCTGCCTAAGCAGGTGCTTTACTCTGCTGAGCTATCAGGGTGGCTCCAGAGAAAGATAATTTTTAATATGATATATAGTAGTGTAGAAAATTATTAACTGTTATGTGTTTCCTTAAACAACTTAGTTTTGAGATGCAAATATTTATTTTATTATTTATAAAAATAAACACTAACAAAAATTTTTTTAAATTGAAAATTCACATTTTAGTTGTTATTCAGTATATTATTTTTAATTTTTTAACGTATTTGGTACAGGGTCTCACTATGCAGCTCAGACTTGCAGCAATCCTCCAATTTTCAGCCTCCCCAGGATTGGGATTACAGGCATGTGCTACCATATCCAGACTCTGCAGCCAGCTCAGTGCGCTCAAGGGCGGGGCCAGTTTTAGTATTTTTTTAAGATTCAACTTAGAATAAGAATGTAAGACATGGATGATGTCTTAAAGATAACCCAAAAGCCTAAAGCCTTAAACACAGGTAAACAATCAAAAGCTACTAGTAGAAAACTAATGTTAATATTTAAGAGTACTTGTTACTTTGTTTTACCTTATCAAATTTGGTTCTGTCGGCAACATCGAGATCAGAGGCAGACATATTTCCCATATCCAGCAAAGAAGATGACTGAGATCTGCGGTTCCCTGAGCTTTGAACACTGAGCTTATTTAGACTAGAAGTAGATCCAGTTAATTTTCCAGAACTTCCATGAAGACCTAAGAAATAATAAAACTTTGAAAGTTGTGGTCTTTACGAATAAAAACTCCAGAGTATAAATGCGTGATTCCTTCTACAAGATAGCTTCTACTGTTTGATCTTCCAGGACTCATATTAGTGTAAAGTCTACCACAGAGGACACTTGTACAGTGTCCCTATCTTCCATTAACATTTGTGTCCTATTCCAGAGCATACTGTGAAGGAAGTAAAACTACACAGCACCTTACAAAAGGCCTGAAAGGTCCTTAAAAATCATACGGGCTATGTTCTACATAGTTGCACCATAAAGATAAAGCTGTCTCTGGTGGTATCTCTACGCTAAAACAGATGAGGGTTTCTTTTCCATCTAAAAGACAGGAATATGAAAAAAGGCCTCTGAGTACCATGTTAGCAAACAAACTAGCATGACTTTGTTATATTTCTGCAGAAAACTGCTATATCCCAATATTAATCACTTCCAAACTAAATCAGTATATTAGGATGCACGACATGAAACTGTCCATACTTGATCACTTTGCTCTAAAAAATTCCTCAAATATGTAAGATTCAACCTAATATATTGATCATAGAAACTGCTTTTTCAGTAAGTGAACTGATTAACAATTTTTTAAAAACTATTAAATGCAAAAAGAAAAAATATCCGGAGGACTTCTCACATTTAAAACACAACTGAAATGTAAGAACCATAGTATAAGCTACCTGAGTTTAGATATTCATCATAGCTATGAGGAAAATGAGAACATTTAAAGAAATTTTTAGGAGAAAATTGTGATGCTTTAATTCAGAATTCAATATAAATAATAAATAAAATATTTCAAAAGCATTCTTGAATTTTTAATTACTTGCTAATGATCAGAGAGACAAATGACATAATAAGGACAATTAAAGATAAAACTTTGAAAAAAAAAAAAAAAAAAAAAGATAAAACTTTGGCTTTATTATGCAAAATCTGACCACACCTGTAAGAATTTTAGTTTCTAAATGCAGCCTGAAATGAGAAGTATAAGGGTGAAGCCTTTGCATACATTTTTCACACAAAATTTTACTACTAACCACATAATTTTAACTATATTACATACATATTTCTTCAATATAGCCAAACTACCAGCAAAATATTGGTTTTCTTTACTCAATACCTGGCAATGTGGAGCAATCTGTTTTTCTGGCATTAACTTTTTCAAGACAAGTAACTAATTTCTAGACATTAAACAAACATGCATTGAGAATACCTACTAATACACTAAGCATACTCACTCTCTGTCTCCTGTTTGACAGCACTCTCTTTTCGAGGCAGTGTAGCTGTGATGGATTAGGTTGCAAGCATCAAAGACAAAGACAAGTTAATCAACTGCAATTTGCACAAACCATGCACAAGAGGAAGTTAAAGCTCTAGTTTAAAAGACACATGCAAAGAACCATGAGCATCAAGTAACAAGAAGTGCAAACACATGTTTAGTTGGTCAGCTACTGTTTGAGAAATTATGAGAGAAAAAATTTACGAGTCTTTTAATGTACTGTTTTTATTCAAATATTCCGGAAAAAATATACTTGCCAACCCTCTCCCATATACTTTTAAATGACTTTTTTTTTTTTTTAAACTTACGAAGGTGGTACATTTAAATTTATAAGACTAAATCTGTAAGCTTTTTTTTCCTGAGAAACTGTAATAATTTAATACAGTAGCAATTTATTAGAATGAAGTTATAGACTTGGACATTAGCAATCTTATATTCTTGAAAGGAGTATCAATGTAGAAAATAATTTTATCCTACATCTGGTTAAAAAAAAATATGTAAGTGGGATTTTAAGACCATTTTAAAATTAAACCAATTATCAACCTCAATTACTTCATAACCCAGAAAGTAAAGTACACATCATAATGCTAACAATGAGGAAATGTGCAAAAGGAAGGGTAAAGTTGAAGGAAAAGATTTAATAGGGAATTTTAAAACTCCTTCAAGGTCATATGGCATTTATTTTGAAATTTCATTCTATATATTACTTATAGATCAATTTTGAAGTTTATCCTATGAAACAGTCTAAACTCAAGTTAGAAGTTAACATGAAAAGAAAAGGTTCATAGAAGGAAATCATAGGAAGGATTTAGGAATCATAGAATCATAGAAGGATTTAGGAATCAAGGAATCATAGAAGGAAACAGAAAAATAAGGACTATAACTATAATCTAAAAATATCTTAAAAACAGAACAATGTGTCAATTGACACTGTCTTCAACATTTAAGGCAAAAGCCCAAGTATCAGCCCTACCTTGCTGTTTCAGCACCCCACAGATCTTTCCTGCCTCCAGTGCTACCTTAAGCTCAAGGGATACGAAGTAAGAATCCCAGACACTAAAGTGGCCAACAGGGATCACAGGCCAGCTGAGGGCCAATCTGAACAGCACTTAGAGGCTGCAAGGTTCCAGGACAAAGAGTAATATTTCATACAGTTAACTTTTTACAGTAGCCAATAAGAAATAGTTACTAGTAGCACATGGTAATTATAATTTTGGGCTCATACAGTGTATTATTTATCAGCAACAGGTAACAATATTCAGGTAAAGTTTGAAGTAAATAATAAGTTCTTCTAAAATAATACCCAGCACAATTGCTGCACTGTCAGCACTAATGTTTATTATATAATAGCAATTATATACATATACAGTAATTAATATTAAATTAATCTTCCAATCATCCCTGAAGTTGGCTTTGTATTTAAGATTGCCTTTGAAATCAGTAAGATTTTGTTTAGTGGAAAAACGGATAAATTTTGACTCTGCACTTACAAGATTTCAAAATATTAAATATGAGGGAGAACAATAATTATAGAAATGTATATATTAAATTAAAATCTCATATTTGGTTTTAAAATATAGAAAGCAAAAAATAGGTGGTTTTATAGAGTACCAAGGAAAATATCAATCTTGGGGTAAAAATTCTTAGCCTCTGAATGAAATTGAAGCAAACCTTTTAATCAGAAAAGCTAATGATCTTTGGTAAGCCCTTGCCAACAAGAGTAGATACTTTCCTGGCATCTTTAACATATTTCAAATTGAGTTAAGAAAATACTATAGACTTGAATTAGTAACTTCAAAGAGAAGTATCTGTCTGACTGTGATTGTAATGATCATACAGTTTCCTTTTAAAAGACATGCTTCATCTTGCTATTCTTGTGAGCAGCTAGTCACCAGTATCTGTAAACCATAATTTTCAAAGCAAGAAATACACAAAAGAATTTAAATGTTATATACATGTATAACTTTTAATAACTTTTAATAACTTAATTTTGACTCACTGAAAAATTATCCCTCCAAGTTTTCAGATTTTAATTAGTATTAAAATTTCATTTAAGTGTAATTTGAAAAGATTTATAATCTACCTTATTCAGAACTTTTCAGTCATTTGTATTTGGCTTTAAATTTACTTCTAAAATGCTAATAAGCCAAAGTTTCAAAGATGAAACAAACTTGTTATATCTTCTGAATTAGTTTTTCTTATATTGTGGCTTATATCAAAATGGCTGATACTATAATTTTTCACTTTTGTAGTCTTAAGGCAATGTTAAGTGTGTCTCTTCTATATATCTATTAGCTACTAAAG
>NDGM011174651.1:0-18642 GCA_002564305.1 Octomys mimax | reverse complement strand
CTGTGCTTTAGTTCAGCTTGTTCCAAGTAGGTGCTTCAGACCACTGATCCATCTCGCCAGCCCTCTGTCTCATTTCTAATGGTTATTTTTACTATCTTTTATTCTCTTTAAAAACTAAAACTGTACCAAAAAAAAGAAAATAACTCAAGAGCGAACTCCAGCAAGGAAGATCTTATCAGCCAGGCCACTGCAACTGAAATGCCAGCACCCATGCAATGAAAGGTTAATATATCTGATTTATTCTTATCAAATTCACCACGAAGACATGTCAGTTCCTCTTTCAATACACATGCAGAATCCATTCACTTTGTTGCTAGCACAGCTACATCCACCTCCATTATCTTGCATGTAGACTCCTTTTACAGAAGGTGAGATGACTTTTTGGCTTGCATCAAGGTACTACCACTACCACTTCCTCTCCCTCACACCCACATACCACCTACCCTATAGTATCTGTGTCCAGCAGCCACAGTGATATGATAAAACCTTTTTAAAATGGATTAAAAACTGGGAATTTTTTACAAATCCATTTTTAAATCCTGGTTTATATTTATAACAACATTCTTTCAAGTCCCACAGCACTTTACAACACCCTGTATGATCAGATTCCTACCATGTTTTAAACTCTGCCTTCTTTTAAATATTCTAATATGAGAAACTATTTCCCAACTCAGAGGCATTACACGAGCTCTTTCCGTTACTTAGCAACCTCTTCAACAAGCCCTTAATCTTCAGGGTTTATGTCAAGCACCACAAACGAACAGCTTTTTCATCTCTTAGATATAAACTATCATACTGTCACATTTGTTGTTTTTGTACTTATTACCATCCCAAATTATACTGATTTGTTCACTTGTTTAGTATATGCATCTATTCCTCAGGAGGACAGGAACTTTTGTGTTTTACCATCATAGTATTCCCATGTAGTTAGAAACAGCCTCACATATAGCAAGAGACTCCACAGCATTTGTAAAACAAAAGAATAAACACAGAAAAGTGACATGAAACAAGTCATGTAACAGAAGTGGGTAAATAACCTACCAAATAAGGCAAAAGAAAGTCTACTGTGAGCATCAACAAGTAGACAGGCTAGTGTTACTGGAATCTATTATGCTTAAGCACCAGGAATGTGCTTATCAAAGCTCAATGGAAAGAAGTAGAACAAGTTTACATCCTATAGACAAGCCCACATATATGACACTGTATTCACTTTAGAGAATTCTTTATTGACACTCCAAAAAAAAAAAAAAACCCTGTAGAAACGTTTAAAAATCATTGGTGAGTTTATTTTCTTAAAAATCTTGTACAGTAGTACTCATCTGCAAATGATTAAATTTATACTCAAAACTTTAAACCTCTTCAGCATCAGGTCCTTCCAATATAAGAGGTCAGTCTTCGAGACAGATTCTATTACATACATGTAAGAAGCTGCCTCACAGTGTTCTTTCTTGGAAAGAGCACTGCAACTCAAAGCCAAGAACTATGTAACATTCATGAAAAAAGTCAGCAGCCTCATATAATTCCTTACTGACTTAAGTTTTGAACAAGGGAGAAAAAACTGTCAGTCACTACTTGGCAGTAATAGAAAGAACTCTGAATCTTTATTCAAATGTCATTCCACCAGAAATGAGAAATTTACAAATGTAGGCAATGAAGATAAAAACTGTATCTAACAATCTTATATTTGCTGGAATAAACTCAAGAAATTATAAAATAAAGAAGACTTAACTAGTGAAAAAACAATTAATGACAGGTTAAACAGTCATACTTTAATAACTACTATTTACAGATGATTTCAAAGTAACAAAAACTCAACAGCTTTTCCTTAGGTTCCCATAAGTAATTTTCAACAGCAAACCATCACACTTCCAATCAAGCAACACTTACCTTGGTATGGTGACACATTTAGTATTACAATTTTGAGTGGTGATGGCTTTCTCAAGCTCATCTAATCGTCCTGTTTTCTTTAGCTTCTTCACCAGACTTTTCACTGCTTTTTCACACCACTTTTCTTCCTGTCCATTCTGCTCTCCTCCACCTGCTCCTCCAGACCCACCAGCTGATTTCTTCCATCCCAGAAGTCTCTTCACCACTGGTGGAGTGAATGGCAAGATGGACGACATGCTCTTACTATAGGCAACAAGCCACACTACAGAAAGAGTCTCGGGAATCTACCCTAGAAAAGATAATTCAAAGACTAACTTTAAAACCAAGGAATAATTTCAATATATTATAGAAAGCAAGCTACAAGACAGAACAGAAATTCAAATTACTACTTTCACTATGTATTTTCTGACATTCTCTTTTCTATTCATGGAAATGTAAGGACTCAAAGTCTTGAGCAAACATAACCTTGCAAGGAAAATCTATCAATATTTTGAAAACTGTTATCACTACCACTACTACTTTATTCTTAACTCGATGTCAATGAAGTATTTTCACAAAAGCAAGTTTTCCTCATGTTTAAAACTTCAAATCCATTCTTAAGACTTAAAAAAATTATATTAAAAAATACAAGTTCACTCCCCAACTTAAGTTTCCAAGGCTAAAGCATCTTAAAGCAAAACGAGAAGATATATGAAGAGAAATGCATCATGAAGTAAACTACAAGAATTTTTAAAAATGAAATAGTCTATTAAGTGTGAAATTCTTTAAATTAGTTTCATTTTTATTATTTAAGATTATAATGGTAATCCCGAAGTATCAAATACTTATCTAGATTTCCATTTGAAAAATGAAATTTTCCTCAGACCCTTTAACTTCCTCCTACAAAATAATTATTACCCAAATATATTTATAAATAACTACATATATAATTTGGTTACCATTAGTGAACTACCATACAAGCAGTTTTCTTTTTTGTATTTTTCATTCTCCAGAAAACCTGTTATATTTTTTCATTTATTTAGCTTTTTTTTGCAGAACAGGGGATTGAACTCAGGCCCTTGCTCTTGCCAGGCAAGCACTTATTCTACTTAGCCATCTCCCCGACCCCTTATTTGCTTAGTTTTCTAGGCACCTATCACAAATTCTTCTTACTCTCCACATCCTTTGATTAAATTCCCACATACTGGAAAACTCCCACATGGTATGTCAGAAATCAGCTGGCATCCTTATTCATGGAGCCTCATCCTAAAGTCCTATATACTCCTACTCCAAATTCAACTAATACTCTGACCAGGGGCATACTACTATCCTAGAACCTTTCTTCACCTCTCTGGAGCACCTATTATATTTTTGTCTTTCTTGGTTCACTGAATCCATTTTTTCAGTGGAATGAGTCATGGGAAAGATATGCGAGACAATGTAGAAATCTTGTAGTATTTTACTACACTGGAAATCATTTTTATATATAATGCCGTTTACTTTTTTCAAATGACATTGCTTCTTCCACTCATTACAATGATTAAAATGTGGTTCTGTTAAAAGTTTTCTTAAGCAAAAAAAAAAAAAGCAAACCCTAGATACTGCTATTTGCCTCCATAAAAATTATGGAAATCTTTCACAATCACTTTCATAACTTGGAATCACCTATTACTCCAAATTTGCCTACCTGACTCAAAACAGTTGGTTTGAGGCAGACTCCAAAACAAAGTCTACACAGTTCACTTGTACATTATGCTTATTCTTTTAATCAGGAGTAGTCCCACCTCTCTTACCTTTTCCCCTCATGAAACAGGAAAACATGGGTCAGCTGGTCTTCATACAATTTTACTTTCTAGAATTACCTATTTTCCTTGTGTGGCCATTAAATCTTATGCAATAAAGATTAACTCACTTTACTATTTCTGTTACTGCTTCTTCACCTCCCATCACCAGAATCTTTTATAAAGTTGTTGGTTTTGTCAATTCAGTGTTTTACAACCATGTATATATGCATCTATCCACATTCTCACCACCTTACTTCTATACAGTAGTGCACTATATAAAATGCTATTCTATTCCTTGATTTTTTTCCCACTAACTTCATTTCTTGCAGTCATTCTTCATCAGTTCACACAGAATTTAGAAAGTAGTGCCCCTCTTTTTCCTAGCTCTCACTGTAGATGCTCTAATCCTATGTAACTTTTATTCCTGATCCTTTAAATGGATTTAAGGTTTTTCTCGTGGCAAAATTTTGTGATACTATATGTAGATGTGCACCTTTTTCCTTTCCTCTATCTTGAGTACTGGTCAGATTCTAAAGCCTGAGAATTTACTCCTACTTCTTCGTGTTCTTCTGTTTGCTCTCCAGTCCCTTACCCAGGACTTAAGACTTCAGCTTTTCTAGTACCATTATGCAAGTAGTCACATTCCTATGATTTGCATTTCAAAATGCAGGTAACCTCTTTTTCATTTTCTCTTAATTTTTTTCTCAGTCCTTTAAATTTGTTTACATTTTATTAAGATATACAGGGACAGAAAATACATATATACAATCTGCCATATTTAATAAAGAATATCCTTTTCAGAAACTGAAAATGCCTGTAGTCTTCACACTTAAAAACTAAAAACCACCTAATGCTAAAATCTTGGTTTTAAGTTTATCCTTATAAAAAAAATGATGTTTACATTTTCATTAGTTTGGTCCTAAACCGTAGGGAGCCACAGAAGCTGAAAAGTCAGTCAAAGGTGTGTACGTGGGACAGTGCCCAAAACAAACGAGCTACCTCAGTTCTGAGATAAGCATTCTGTTTAATACCAGCTACTAGTCACTAGGCAACCTTGTGTCACGTTACTAACTTTGCAAAAGGTATAAATAAACACAGGTTTCATTGTGCTGGCATGCGAGTCTTGCCCATCAGGCAGACTACCAACCACCTAGCCCAGCTTTTGTCTTGTCTTTCTCATTCCTGACACCGTGTCTCCCCAGGTAGAACTGTTGGCAGTAAGACCAACGGATCCCTACATATGGTGCCCCAACAGGATGCCCAGTATAAGGTAACTGTGGGCAAAAGAATGGCTTCCAAAGAACGTGCAAAAGGAAGGGAAGTGGATTGACTGGAGTCAGCAGTAGTCCTCACAGGTGTGCACTGGCGCACTAGGTTGTAAAACTTGGGGATGGGGCTCACTAGGGCCAGAGAGATATGGGAGCACAAAGAGATAGAGGCTTGAGAGAAGCCTAACAGGGAAACGTTCAATTGAGTTAAAAATGTGGAAAGGAAGTTTCTTTATTGCAGGAAACAGGCAGCTGGAAATGTGAGGTTCACAACTTGTTCATTACAAAAGATTTGCTAGCTGCAAAGGGTGTTTTTCTGGCACACACAAGCAACTTACTTTTGCATTGCAAATAGATGAGCAAACTAAGATAGCTGCTATTAGGGAAAACACAGAATTTCAAGGATCGTGAATATTTATAAATGTATATAAATATGTTTATTGTTTTCTTGGTTTTTGTATTTGTGCTACTTTCTGAGACTACCATAAAGGACTTGGTGTGGAGTACTGTTTTGAAATAAAGTCCCAAACAAGACACAGAGGGTACAGCAAAGAAACAGCAGAGTTTAAACTCTCTAGCTTTGCTCAGTTAGATAAGAAAAGCAAAAGTTCTTTTAAATTGGGAGCAGCTGGTCATATGTGGCACTGGGCTGCTGGGGGGAGGGGTACAAACTGGGCTCCGGGAGGCCCCCACACTCAGGTCTTAGGCAGACCCAGCTGGGATTCTGCAGCCGCCTGCCCATCTGTTAGCACCATCCAGCCACAGAAGGTGGTTTATACCACCAACTACAGTACTGTGTGCCCAGTGCTAAAACAGGGGCATGACTATGGTATGCAGTGGCCTTGAAGGCACTGGCTATGTGCATTGCTGACATCGCAAATTAAGAAAGTCTATGGTTAAAATCTAGGCAAAAACAAAACACTCAACGGGTTTTAAGGCGCCACAAGCCACCATCCTGGCCATGGCAGCTCAGGGAAATTTCTGCTGAGTCACAGATCGGGGCTTCAGCCTCAAGGGAAGTAGAGCCATTTTCTTTATCTCTCTTGCAACTGGCACTGAAAAAAGCCAGAAGGGTGAGGGAATCCATAGAGGATTTTCAACATCTTTGCCTTGTTTCTGAAGTTTTAGTTTCTAACAATCCAGGACAAGCTGTAGGTCTTCATGAGTCTGTACCTTTTAAAACCTTAGAAGAATCGAAACACACTGTTGCTACTTATGGCCCTATTGCTCCCTTTACCTTGAGTTTAGTAGAAATGCAAGGACAACAGACTATGGCCCCAAATGATTGGAAAGGAATAGCTAAAGCATGTCTGAATCCAGGAGATTATTGTGGAAAGGAAGTTTTTTTATTGCAGGGAACAGGCAGCTGGAAATGTGAGGTTCACAACTTAGTCACAACTTAGTCATTACAAAAGATTTGCTAGCTGCAAAGGCTGCTTTTCTGGCACACACAAGCAACTTACTTTTGCATTGCAAATATATGAGCAAACTAAGATAGCTGCTATTAGGGGCTGAGGGGATCTCCTTTGTAAGACTGAAACATTCTTTAACTTGGCTTCTATTAGGCTAGGCCCTGATGGACCTTTCCAAGATTTTGCTGCAATTTGTTGCAAGCTACTGAGAGAATTATCAGTGACACAGAAGTTAGCAAATTAATAGTTCAACAGTTGGCTTAGAAAATGAATAAATGGTGGAAAGAGTCTGTAAGGGCCCAGAAAAAGTGGGCTATACTTCCTGAGATGATTTGGATTTCTGTGGATATTGGCTCCTCATACTTACAGGGGGCTGCCTTGGCAGCAGCCAATACTCAGGTTATTCATCCACAGTCTAAAAAAGGGAGAAAAGCTGGGGATGTAGCTCAGTGGTACAGTGCCTGCCTATCAAGCACAAGGCCCAGAGTTTGGTTCCCGGTACCAAAAAAAGAAAATAGTAAAAATAAAAAAAGAGGGAAAAGTAAGGTCATTTGTTGCCATTGTGGGGACAAGGGACATTCAACCCAAAACTGCTCTGCTGTGTCAAAGAGAACAGAGCCTTAATCTGTCTCTTCACTACAACCTTCCCAGTCCATGTACTAGATGTAGAGGAGGGTACCATTGGGCAAGTGACTGACTATAGATCTAAAACTGATGCGGAAGGCTGACCCATTCAGGGAAACTTCCAAATGGGGCCCACCTTGGCCCCATCAAACAATGGGGGCACTTTCCCCTCCCTAGCCACAAGCGTCTTTGACCGTTGGAGAGCAACAACTGATAGTGGAGGCTTGGACATCAGTTCCTCCTCCAGATTCCTACTGACTCCTGACATGGGGCCCCAAATTATTTCTACTGGAGTCTATGGACCTATGCCTTAGGGTACAATGGGAATC
Source organism: Octomys mimax (assembly GCA_002564305.1). Taxonomy (NCBI): domain Eukaryota; kingdom Metazoa; phylum Chordata; class Mammalia; order Rodentia; family Octodontidae; genus Octomys; species Octomys mimax. The sequence continues at coordinate 11,359 of NDGM011174651.1, read as the reverse complement.
TTGCTAGCTATAGCAATCAAATGTAAGTGTGGATGGCCTCCAGGTAAGACAGCTGGATTGCCCACCTGGAGAGGTACAAAGGGCCATTCCTCCAGGAACAGAGCTTAGCAGAAAAGCAGGAAATAGAGTGGCTGTCTCTCTCCTTTACAATTGGCTCTTTTTTTTTGTTTTGTGGAACTGGGGATTGAACTCAGGGCCTTGCGCTTGCCAGGCAAGGGCTTATTCTACTGAGCTATCTCCCCGGCTCTCCTTTACAATTGACACAAAAAGAAGTCTTTACATTTTCCCCTTAAGGTGATTAGATTAGAAAGGTTATTTCCATCCTAAAGATAAAAACTATTTTTAAAAAATTCGATAAGATTTACAGTAATGGGGACATTTTTTAAAATTAAAATTTCTTTAATTCCTAATAATGTTGATTGCTTCTTTTATGGTCCTAAATTAAAACTGGTATACAATAAAGGCTTTGATTTTTACCAACAAATATAGAGGTTTGGAGTACAACCTAAAAGCAGTACAGTTAAAACAGCTTGATTTTTGACATCCCATTTAAATAAAATAAAAGGCTTAGTGGTAGCCTCCAAAGGGGTACAAGCTCTGATTACTTCTACATATTTGGGCCTCCTAATACTTACTGTGTTCAGCAAATTAAAATCACCCAGAGATGGAGTTGACTATTAAAGGAAAAGCATTTAAAGGGCTATTGGACAAGGGTGCAGACGTTTCAACTGTTGCTCAGCATCACTGGCCTGGGGCATGGCCTCTGCATGTGGCCACTGCAGATTTACAAGGAATGAGCAAGGTTTCTTACCCTAGCAGAAGTGCTAAGTTGCTAATCTGGAGGGATACAGAAGGCCACTCTAGATATTTTTCTCTTTATTTCCTCCCCCATATACAGGTCAACCTATGGGATCATGTCATATTAAGGGTATGGGAGCACTGCAACAGGCATTGCCCTGTCCTGTAACTATTCTTTACATTTTTTCCCTTATGGTGATTGATTTAAAAGACTTTACTTTGTATCCCTCTCCACCCTCAAGATAGAAAACATTCTGCTTTTAGTTTACCCTCTATTAATGGTCAGGCCCCTATGTGCCATTTTCAATGATGTTGTCTACAAGGTATGGCAAACAGTCTAACCCTGTGCCAAGAGTCTGTGGCTACAGCCATTTGGTCAGTGCGACAGGCCTATCCATCTGCATATATTATGTTACATAGATGGCATTCTCTTGGTACATGAATCCCCATCCATTTTACTTCATATGTTTATCCAATTAGATGATGCTCTTTGCAATGCCGGTCTAGTGAGCTCTGAAAAGGTTCAACTATGGCATCCTTTTCATATTTGGGACACCTTATTCAACAGAGGCAAATTGTGCCCCAAACTGTTTAGATTTAGGTTAGACATTTTGCAACCCTAAATGATTTTCAGATTCTACTTGATAGTATTAATTGTCTGCGCCCAGAGTGAAGTCTTCTCTTTGACATTCTCAAGGGAGACTCAGCTCCTACTTCTAAAAGGAACACTTACACCAGAGGCTGAGACTGCCTTGAATATCAAGTTAATCAGGCTCTTTCTAATGCTCAGCTCTCTAGAGTTGACCCATCTTTGCCAACATTCTTAATTATTTTCCGAACTCAGTATATGCCAACTGGTGTTCTCTGGCAGTCTCCGAGTTCTTTACAATGGCTACACGTGCCACATACTCCACACAAAACTGTTACTCCCTCAGCTGCTATTCAATAAGCTCCTGCATCTCATGCCGCTTTTCATCAAAATGCTTCTACCTCATGCAAACTCTCTTTAACTGACTCAAACACAGGCCCAGGAAATTGATAAATGATGTTCTTGATGTATAAAACACTATTAACCTTTTAAATTCTACAAAAGATGGAAGTACAGCAGAAGAAAGACAATTCCATCAAGTAAGAGCAAAAAGGACAGCAAGAGTCCTTTGGAGAGCTCTCCATACTGGACAATGCAGGGACCCAGTCCATTACTAACCTAGGGGAAAGGGTATACTTGCATTTTTCCAGAGGATGCTGAATGACCTATTTGGGTACCAGAGCACGCTGTCAGGCTATTTCATGAAGCCTGATCTGGAGAAGAACTTAACAACGAGAGGCCAGATCCAACCTAGGGCCTATTAAAGGAACTGACAAAATGGAAATCTAAGGTTTAAACAGATGGTAAAATATATAAAGATGACTGAGCTAAATTTTACTCATATTAAGACAAAAAATACAAAGTATACATATTAATTAGAGACAAGATTTTATTCCTGCCAAAATTTTCTGATAAGAGATCTCTGCTTACTGACAAATAATGAAATCTGACTAGTCTTTTTATAATTAAAAATTTCTTTTTTAAAAAAACTGTGAGAGTTACTATAAGTTAATCTGGCCAGAAATATATAATTGAATGTACTCATAATTTTGTAAAGACAGTTGTTGTGTAGATGGTATATCTGTCTATGTGTGTGTTGTTCTGTGAACAGCTATTCCCTTTTTTTGTTGTTCTAGTTTGTTATCATTTGTTCATAATACTATATGGGGTACAGGCTTAAAAGCATGCTTTTTCCTCTAAGTTACCAGCTGGTCTAAGTCATATCAAAATCAGTTTATACACAGTTTATCAAAAAGTTTACATTAGTTAAGCAAAAATTCCTTAGAGTGAGGAGAAATTATTCAGAGAAAAGTCCTACCGATGAATAAATGGTGTGGCCAACCTTTTTGCTCATTAATGAAGAGCTCCCAATAATCTCTATAATCTCTTAGGAGACACCCTCAGTAAATTGGTTGTTGGTTTAAAGGTAAAAGTCTTTCAGAAAAATTATAACTGGGTTTTCTCTTAAAAATGTTTTGGTAAAAAAAAAAAAATGGCTCGGATATTCAACGCAATTAAAAAACAAAGGTTTGCACATGTGTATGGTAACTCATTATTGCTAATTTCATGCTGTCTTAAGTATATCCATGATTCCAAGTGTACAAGTCTTCTAAAATGTTAAACAAAGATTGCTTATTGTGGTAAGATTTTCTGTCCAATTCAAAAGAGGGGGGAAAGCCTTATGTTGTATATCACATTTAAGGATAGTTGGGTTAAAAATTATGTATCAGATAGAGAATATTGGTTAAAAGAGCTATGTTATGTCAAAATGAAAATGTAAGCATGTCATAAGTCATAAGATTGTCCCGCTATAATGTATATTATCTGATTTCTAAATTTCTGTGTACAAATGTGTAATTGTTGTTTTTTAACATTCTATAGGGATTTAAATATTAGAATATCCATGGTTGTTGGAAAATAAGTTACACTTTATGTCTAAGGTGTTTGATATTCAGATAGATAGTAATGTTAAGCTTAACTGTCTCTTTTACAGAGTAATGTCATTAAGCTTCTCTACTGGATGTCTAACAACTAAAGTTTGCAGATCAAAACTTAAGAGAGACAGATCTGCTAAAAGGATAGCTAGTATGTTGGCCCCAGCCCTTCAAGGTCAGTGAGAACTTGGGATATAAGAGAACCTCTGCTGTGACATCCTATAACTCAGTGGTGTCCCAAATTTTCTGATCAAGGAGATAATGGGGCCACAAAGGAAAGTGATCCATGATGTATAGTGTACCTAAGAAGAGTCACCAGAAGAGAAAAAATCTCTCAGGTTCTCAGAGAGCAAAATGGTCAAGCAGTGGCTGTGACTCACCCTGATGGCTGACACTGACAGAAGGTCTAAAAGGTACTGTACATGGTTCCAAAACAAATCCTGAGATTTAACTGGCCTTGTAAGATAGCAAAAGTTACGTTTGTAGTTATACAGGTCTTGCTTTAACTTGGTCTTAACCATCCAGCAGAAAAGTATAACCACGAGGTATGGAAAGTAATGCCATATTAATATGCTGAGCTATAAAAGGCTCAAGTCAACAACTTCTGACCATTACCTGTTGTGCTGATAACTTATTACTATTATAGACCTTTGGACTATGTGGGGTTATATTGCTGAATTGAAGTACCTACAATCTGGCATCAAGTATGAAAAGGTCCTCTAAAGACTTCTCCAAATAAAGCTTCTCTAACTACAATGGAACACCCATCTCTGACAAAACAAAACAAAAAAGACGTTATGTAGGGAGCCACAGAAGTGGGAAATCAGTCAAAGGTGTATAGGTGGGACTAGGCCTCAAGGCCTAAAGCAAACAAGCTATCTCAGTCCTGAGATAAGCATACTGACTGGTTAATACCAGCTACTAGTCACTAGGCAACCTTGTGTCACATGTTACTAACTTTGCAAAAGGTATAAATAAACGTAGGCTTCACTGTGCTGGCGCGCGAGTCTTGCCCATCAGGCAGACTACCGACCACCTAGCCCAGCTTTTGTCTTCTTGTTTCTCTCATTCCTGATGCCATGTCTCCCCGGGTAGAACCTTTCACAATAAAACCAATGGATCCCTACACTAAACAGCTGTAATGATCAATATATATATATATATTCCCATTTATTTTAAGTTAAAATCTATTTGATGTAATCACTTTGTAACAGAATAATTTACAAAGAACTCAGCAGTTTTCATAAATTAGATACTAAGATTAATTTCCAATCTAGCCAAACTGCATCCCCACTCTAATATCTCTTTAATTCCCGGGCTCTGGGTTTAAAAAAAAAAATGTTCACATGAGCCTCCACACTAAACCACAAAAAAACAGAAAAAAATAACAACTTTTAAAATTCCTCTTTTTAGGATAGTCAAAAACTAGTGAAAAAAAGTACCATGATTAAAATACATCTAATAACCCAAGAGAAAATATAACAGGAATTATGGGTACTAAAAAGGAACTGCTTGTTATACTACTTCAGTTGGCCTCAAAGTGTTCTAGTACCTCAGCCTTTGGAGTAGCTGGGACAGCCCCGTGGCATCTTTCTTGGCTAAACTTAATTTTTACCATGGGTGTCAGGCAAGGTTCACCTGATAAAAACATTTGTGTTTCTTTTAGGTTCTCTGCTACTTATTCAGTCCTTCTTGCACTCAACATTTGTTTATGTATCTATTAAGCCTGTACTTACCTGTGTATTATTCGCAATCCCACTTTGTGCTTTACACCTGTCAACTGAGCTTTTGGTCGGAAAGGCAGGAAGAATACTATACTGGGGAGACAGGAAAGGCAGGTGAAATTTCTAAACAATGCTGAGAGATCAGCCTTCAGAAGACAGTATATTGAAGAAAGAATACCTACTGGAAAGAACAAATGGACAGAATATAAAGATGAAGAAAAAGTGAAATATTAAAATAAAATTGAGCAAAATATGAAGTACTAGAGAAACACTGAGTGGTATTTAGGTCAAAATAAATTTAATGCGTGTGTGACTTCTCTAACTAGATGAGGCCAATAAGTAGGAATAGGCTAACCTGGAATAAGCAGTTTTAAAAACCTAACAGGTAAGTAAAAACAGAATGGAGAAGAGTTGGGAAAAGAGTAACAGTTACAAGAGGAATGTTAAGATCTATGGTGCTTACATGTTCATACAAGTAGACGGAATCCACTGAAGAAGCAGATGACCAAGGAAAGAGATGTTCTAAGCGTAGAGTACACTTAATAGCTAACATATAGCCATACAACTTACAGTGCCAATACTTCTGCTCAAGCATGCTAGAGCACAAGTTCTTAATCACAACAATATATTACACTGCACATAATTTGAGAGCTAATGTAGATACCTAAAAAGGACTAACATTAAATTTGAGCTCCTTACACAAAGTTAGCTGTTCTTGAAAATAAACTCACCAGACAGGATTACAATGAGGTACCTAGCTCCAAATATTCGGCTACAGTATCCACAAACTTAAAATCTTCTATTTTAATTTGTACAATTCAACTCAGAATAGCCACACTCTAAAGTTCTTAAGAGCAACATAAAGAGCATGCCTACCCCTACTGATTGATCTAGCCCAAACTACTCTCAATTCTTGCTTCACTTTCTATAACTCATATTATTGACAGAAAATTGTACATAAATCCTAGTGGTTATTTTTTTTTTTAATGTATTTAGTTGTTTCAGGGTCTCACTATGCAGCTCAAGCTTGTGGTGATTCTCCTGCTTTCAGCATCCCCAGTGCTGTGATTACAGGTGTGCGTCACCAGGATGGGACTCTGGCCAGCTCAGCCTGTGCTGGGGGCAGAGCTGGCACCACATGTGCTGCCACAGACAGAACCACGGTCCCTCCGCTTGCCTAAACTTGCTTAAGCAGGCACTTTAGTGCACTGAGCTATCTCGCTCCCCCCCCCCCCGTGGCTATTTATTGACTGTCGGATCTGTAGATATACCCTTACACTCTTGATACTTGCAAATTTTGTTGTCTCCCTCACTCTCTTCCCTTCTCTTGGCCTTTTTAATTACCATTTCAATGGCACATCTTTCCTATCATTTTTCTCTGAACCTTTCTTGTTTTACTATGGCTTCATTTTTTTTTATTTTTATTTTTTTTGGGGGGGTCTGGTTGGTTTGGTTTTTGGCATGGGAAACTAAATCCAGAATCTGTTGCTTCTAGATTTAAAGTCTATCTCCTATAAGAAAGAGTTGGGATATTGTTTGTCCAGTTTAATTTTTGCCATTTTTATCCCATTACTGTAATTACTAATCTGGCTGTCTGTTTTTTCTTTTCCTCCTTCTGAATATATCACATATATTACTTAATTTTTCTTACTCTTCTCTTATTACACATTCATTTGTTTACTTACCCTAGATACTTCTTTATTTACAGTTAATAACTTCATACATGGGCTGGGGAGATAGCTCAGCAATCTATATGCCTGCCTGGCAAATGCAAGGACCTGGGTTTGAACCCTGGTACCTCATGCTGTGTCAGCCACAAAACTCCAGGTACACCATGCCAGCCACTGAAACTGGGCATGGTGGCATGCAACTATAATCCCACTGCTGGGGAGGCTGAGACAGGAGGATCACTATGAGTATGAGCTGTGTAGTGAGACCCTGTACCAAATAAATAAATAAATAAATGACTAAAAAAGATGATAATCTCATACATACGTTCTTCTGTTTCTTCTATAATGGTAGTGATCCTATGGCATGCTTTTCTAAGACAAAAGATTTTAATCTAGGAGTTCTTTTCACTAAATTAAAACCTCAGTATTCAGATTTAATTATGGTGCTGGCACTTTGCAATAAATAAGTGGATTTTGGGCTGCAGTTCAAGCACCCATCTCTAAAAGGTTCACCATCACTCTACAATGTTAAAAACACAGAATACTGCCAAGTTGCAGTTTTGTTATCAACATAACTACACCTGATTTGTCCCTGATCTAAGGTGAGTCTCTGTAGAGTTTTCATTTGAAAGGAGAGCAGACCCTTATCTTTGAACTAGCACATACTGTAAGAACTGCTTTGCTTTAAAAAAGAAAAAAGAAAAAGTTTCAAAACATGTTAGTAGGAGAGTTACAATAATTAATACATCATATATTGTCTTTGTAGCATTTTAGAGTTTAAGACATAGGCATTATATCTTGTCTAAGCAATATTAGCACAAACTACCTTGTGTATATTTTTTTCTTTTACCCTTTCTTCCTGACTGGCTTTTAAAAGAACTTTGAATTTAGCTCTTTAGCCTCTAAGCAGCATCAAACTCTAGAAAATGACTACAACAGGAAGAAAGTGGTATATAAGATGAAAATCATCAGTGTGTATTCATCATTTCCTCTCAACTCTCTGCTACTGCTTGTCCTCAAGATTGCTGCCCTAGTCAATCTGCATCTGAAGGCCACAGAACTACAAAGAATCTGAATCTTCTTTTCTGAGATTGTAGTTTATCTCTCCTGCCCAGTTAGGCAATGGAATTTAGGAAATACATAGGGGGTTTTCTGTGTTTACAGGTCCCTCACACTTCTGATTGAGCACTCAAGCCCCAGGTACCAGCCTAAAGGCTCCCTCTAGTCTATGTCCAGAAAAAAGAATGCCCTACAATCAGTTGCACACCCTCTCAACTCACTCCTTAAAGACATTCATCATTGTAGAATTTTACTTTCTTTAATCATTTTCTTTTCCAGTTTCCTATCTTTAAATAAATAATTTCTATAAATTACCTGGGTTTTCTAGTTGCTTTACTAAGTCTTGATCTATGAAGAACTACTACACGCTACCTGAATGTCTTCACTGCATTTCAATGGTTCATTTTCCTCAACTAGGAATCTATGAGTTAAAATAATTTAAGGTGTATAGCTTTAATTTCAAACTGAAAAATAAGACCATTTAACCACTTGAAGACAGGAATTAGTATTTTTGAAGAATGGAAAACCTTTGGAAAACTAGATCCAAGAAATCCTCTGGAAAATCAACCAGCATGAAAAACTGTATCAGGTACATATTATCAAACTATACAGTAATAAAAAGTACTCCACAGAGAAACACAGGACTAGGAGATTCACCACTGAATTCTATAAAAACTTCAGTGAAGATCTATAATCCTCAAACTCTATAATGATGTTAAAAGGGAAGGAGTACTTTACCAAACTCATTTTTTGAAGTCAGTATTACCTTGATTCCAAAACCATACGAGTTCAACTAGAAAACAAAAAAACTGCAAGCTAATCTCTTTCAATGAACACAGATCCAAATATCTTCACCAGCAGGTATGTTGAATCCCAGGTTCAACATACAGAAATCAATAAATGTAACGTATCACTACCTTGTTCCAAAGCCATTCAAGAGTTCAACTGGAAAACAAACAAAAAACTGCTAGCTAATCTCTTTCAATGAATACATATTCAAATATCTTCACCAACAGGTATGCTGAATCCCAGGTTTAACATACACAAATCAATAAATGTAATATATCACATAAACAGAAGCCAGGACAACAATCATTATTTCAATAATGCAGAAAAGCCTTTGAGAAAAATTCAGCATCTGTTCATAAAAACCCTGAAGCAAACAGGTATAGAAGGACATTATCTCAATTTGATAAAAGCCATTTATAACAAACTTGCCAATATATTAAAATCAGCAACAAGACCAGGATGCCCACTATTGCCACTCCTCTATGTTGATATAGGACTCAAAACGAGCCAGATCAATGATGCAAGAGAAAGAAATAAAAAGGATGCCATAGCAAAGGAAGAAATCAAACTATTCTTATTCACAGATAACATGACCCCAAAAATTCCACTCCTAGAATAAATTCAGCATAGTAGAATACAAAATGAACATACAAAATTCAGTAGCATTCCTGTACACCAATAATGAACCCTTCAAGAAGGAAAACAATACCATTTATTGTGGCTTCAAGAAAAATGTTTAGGCATTAACCTAATCAAAGAAATATAAGACTTCTATAAGAAAACCTATAGTACTATTAAAAAAGAGGATATCAGAAAATGGAAACACATCCTTTTCCAAGAGACAGACCCAACAATGTGAAGATGGTCACGCTTTCAACTGACACAGATTTAATGCAATCACAATCAAAATACCAATAGCATTCCTCATACATCTATAGAAAATAATTCTACAATTCATAAGGAATCAAAAGAGACCCAGAATAGCAAAACTAATCTTGAGCAAGAACAGCAAAGCCAGAAGCATCATATATCAAGTTTTATTACAAAGCTACACTGGTTTAATAAGGGGGAGGGCTGTACTGGCACAAAAAACAGATGTGGACCAACAGACGAGAATAGAGAATGCAGAAACAAACTCAGATACATTCAGCTGTCTAATTTTCAATAAAGGGGCCAAAAGCATGTACTAAAAATCAAAATGAACCAAAGACTTATATCGAGACTAAAACAAGCAATCTGCTGAACATTTAAACAGATGAAACTCTGTAACATACAGGCATAAGCAAAGATTTCCTGAACAGAATTGCAGTTGCCCAAGAAACAACACAGGAACGAACAAATGGGATTATATCACATTTAAAAGCTTCTGCACAAAGAAAATAGAATGAAGAGACAGCCTACAAAACGGGAAAAAATATTAGCATGCTCTCCTGATAGAAGACTAATATCTAGAATATATAAGGAACTCACAAAGAAAAAAAAAAAATCTGACCACCAAATTCAAGGAATTCAACAGAAGTGACAAACAGGAGAGGTGAGTAAAATCAATCCAAAAAGAAACCAACGCTAATTTAGCTGCCAAAAACTGGGGTGAGGATGAGAAAAAACTTCTGCTCAGACAACCTGGACCCTGCACTATCAAGGCTGAAGATTACAGAAACTGCAAAGCTATCACTGTAGAAAGGCATCTCGGTAGTCACAAAAGCCTGGGCAAGACTAGAGAGTAAAGAAAACCTACAACTGACCAAGAAACTGACAACTGGATTGCAGAGAAATCTCCCATTGCCAGAAATCTGGCAACTCAGAAATTAAGCCCCTCAAAAGTCTTACTCTGGTTCTTCAACCCCTTAATTTAAAGTTACAGGGCCAGTCATATAGCTCAGTGGATTAAAGCACCTACTTAGGCAAGCTCAGGGACCTGGGTTCAACCCCCGGTGCTCCACGCTGGCCCTGCCCCTGGGGCACTCTGAGAGGGTGACTGAGACTGGGCACTGTGGTACACGCCTGTAATCCCAGCACTTGGGAGGCTGAAAACAGGAGAATCATTACGAGTCTGATCTGTGTAGTGAGACCCTGTAGACCATGTACTAAAAATGTAAAAAAAAGTTATAAAACAGCTGGGTGCACACTTGGAATCCCCACACTTGGGAGACTGAGGCAGGATCACTACAACTTTCAGGCCAAACTAGGATACACAGTGGTTCAACGCCCGCCTGGACTACTACATTACAACACAGTGTCTCGAGGAATGAATGAATGCTACAAGAGCCCAGAAGTAGATCAACCACATACCCTATTGACTCAGCCCCCACATACTATTAGAATGATACAAAAGAATGAAGGCTATTTTCTTAATTATTTTTTGCTTATTTATTTGGTACAGGGTCTCACTATGCAGCTCAGACTCATAGTGATCCTCCTGTCTCAGCCTCCTCAGTGCTGGGATTACCGGTGTGTGCCACCAGGTGCAGTTTTGGTGATCGGCACTCCACGTGGTACTGGAGATCAAACCCAGGCCCTTGTGCTTGCCAAGCAGGCGCTTAGACCACTGAGCTATCTCCCCAGCCATGATGGCTACTTTTTGAAGGTAAGTAATATTTACTTCAGCCTTTACAGTTTTCATACAAATATCCATTGAATCAAAAAAAATTTAAAACACAGGGAGTAGTAAACAGGCAAAAGATGAAATTAATACATTCAGATCAGAAATGGGGGGGCCGGGGAGATGGCTCAGTGGAATAAGCGCTTCTCTAGCAAGCACAAAGGTCTGAGTTCAATCCCCAGTTCTGCCAAAAA